>OMKI01056496.1:5241-28000 GCA_900302315.1 Phycis blennoides
ATGCTTCTCCCCCCCCCCCCCCCCCCCCCCCCAATCCAGTGGCATCTTCCATCAAACAGTTAATTTCCAAAAAGGATTCTGTGGCGGAGGACAGCCCGGCCAACGATGGTGAGCCTCCGCTGTCCCCGGAGGAGAAGGAGTTCCGGGATTACCTGCACTCGTTATTCAAGGTCATCGTCCTGCTGGGCAAACAGAGCATCCCGCTGACGACGGACAGACCCCCGGAGGCCAGCGAGCCCGACTGCAACAGCAACTTCCAGATGCTGTTGCACTACCACATGAACGCCGGCAACGTGGCCTTGAGGAAGCGCTTCGAGGGGATGGCGGTGAACGCCCAGTACCTCTCTGCCACCCAGCAGAGCCAGCTCCTGGAGGTGTGCGAGAACACCGTCCGAGAGGAGATCCTCATGGAGGTGAGGGACAGCCGCTTCTTCTCCCTGGTCACTGGCGACCTGGTGGAGTTTGACGGTGAGAAATTCCTGCCGCTGTTCCTGCGCTTCGTCAACCAGCGCAATCTCCTCCGGGAAGAGTTTTTGGACCTGCTGCCCTTTGAAGACAGCGAGGCGGCGCTCGTGGAGAAGCTAGAGGACCAGCTGAGCGACCGCTGGGGGCTGAGCATGGAGGACTGCCGGGGACACGCCCACAAGGCCACCGGCACCTCCACTACCAAGATGAAGGCCGTGGCCGTGATGCTGACGGAGAAGTACCCCCTGGCCCTCCACATGCCGTGCTCCACCACCGCGCTTAACATCCACCTGGCCAACAGCCTCCCCTTCCCCAACGTGCAGAACGCCATGGAGGCACTGAGGAAGATCGATGTGTTTTTCCGCCAGCCGTCAACACAAAGTGAGCTGGAGAAAGCCATCACGGCCTGCTTCCGGGGAAACGAGGAGAAGGAGAGCGTGCTCAAACAGGTTTGCCACACATGTTGGACAGACCAGCACAACGTCTTTGATCTGATGGTGGATATGCTGGAGTCGCTTGTGCTGTGCATGGACAACATCCGGAACAACGATGGCGCAAAGTTCCCTGACGTCGTCGTAGCAAACGCCTACTCCATCTCAGAGATCCTGGCCGACTTCGAACTCATCGTGACCATTGTGATATTAAAAAACACCCTCACGTACACCAGAGCCTTTGGTAGGAATCTTCAAGGGGAGACCCTGGAGGTGTTTTTCGCTGCAAACAGCTTAACTGCAGTTTTGCATTCCCTCAACGAGGTGATAGACAACATAGATGTTTACCACGAATTCTGGTTTGAGGAGGCTGTCTGCCTGGCGGCTGGGATGGTCATCCCCGTGACCATGCCCCGGCTGTTCCTCCGGAAGCAGCGCTCGGCCGACACGGGCGTGATGCAAGCGGAGGCGTACTTCAAGGAGTATGTGACCATCCCGGTGATCCGCGGCGTGATCCAGGAGGTTGAGGAGATGTTCTCAGAGACCAACCTGAAGGCCCTCAAGTGCCTGTCGCTGGTGCCGGCCGTCATGGGCCAGATGAAGTTCAACACGTCGGAGGAGAACAACGCGGACGTGTACCGTGACGACCTGCCCAGCCCGGACACGCTGCCGGCCGAGCTGCACTGCTGGAGGATCAAGTGGAAGCACCGGGGCAAGGAGGTGCGCCTGCCCACCACCATCCACGAGACCCTGCAGCTGCCCGACGTGAAGTTCTTCCCCAACGTCAACTCCTTCCTCAAGGTGCTGTCCGCCTTGCCGGTGCTCCGCTTCGACTATGACGGCGAGATGGCGCCCGCCAGCCAGCGGCTGCGAGCCTACCTGGACGCCACACCCGTGGAGCAGCGCAACAAGAGCATGGCGGTGCTCCACATCAATGCCCACGTCAAGCACGACCTGGACGTCATGGTGGACCAATACTGTAGACTGTACCCTGAGGATGAGGCTGAGGTGGAGGTGGAGCCCGCCGTGGAGGCGGAGCCTGCCGTGGAGGCGGAGCCTGCCGTGGAGGCGGAGCCCGCCGTGGAGGCGGTGCCCGCTGTGGAGGCGGTGCCCGCTGTGGAGGAGGAACCTATGGAAGAGGACACCCCCAAAACCACATGAGATGCACATTAGGTGGGAGATGTCACTCATGCGCCGCTATGCATTTTGATCTATGCTAGTTCAAGACATAGTTGAAACTTATCATTTGTTGAGTTTTCATGTTGATACTTTAATACCAGATGTATAAAAGGGGTGCACTGGTAATGTTAGTTTTTTTTCGTCATGAAAGAAATCTCCCCGATCCTGATGTAGAAGAAACGCTGGTGTGTCTGGTTTGAAATGTGCCTCGCCCATTGAGAATGCTCCCTGGGCCGTCATGCGGTGGCCTCATTCTCAATTATGCTGTTTTGATAAAAGATAATATAGCATCTTCACATTTTACAACCTCTTTTTCAATGTTTTGTTAATCCAATTCATATTAAATATAAGTTTAGCCCCTGAAATATTCTTTGTTTCACTGACTTCAATTATATAATTATCAGATTTGATTATCTACTCTTTATGTTGATATGGTTCGGAGTTTGATGGAATAGAACTACAAATAAAATAGAGTAAAGTCAAAGTAAATTAGTGCAAAAAATTTGAACATTTTGAACGAAGAAGATGAGTTATGCCACAAACACAAAAAGCACTGTTGTGTTTAAAGAATCAACAATACTTGATGGGAATTGTATGACTCAACGCTGAAACCCACTTAAGATTTGTAACTGTCATCTAATTGTATATTAACAGCTGCATGTGATGGGGAAGCACTTGGGTTGCAAATCTTGCTTACTCATTTACATGTTCCTGTTCATTCGGTATTCAGGAGAGATAAAGCCACATTTGGTTGAGATTTATACGTATAGATTACCCCAACTATGGAGTGTATGTTCTATTCAGTCATGGGTTAAAAACCTTCACTTGGCCTACTTAATAGAAAAATACGCATACACATATCCGCTATTATACTTTAGAGCATTTGCAGTAATATTAGACATGATGCCATTTGAATGCGTTTCTTCACCATTCAGTCCAGAACTGTTGATCTCATTGTTGCCCATATGAGAGGTGATGTAGTGGTTCACCCGTCTCCTCCTCCGGGCTGTGACGGACCAGGTGCTCGCTGTTGCAAACTCATCGTGCAGAAAGCGGTCATCTCGGAGGAGCATCGGTAATGTGGGTGGGGTCGTTTTGATGCGCAACCAGCAGCGAGCGATGTGCTCCACACCAGCACCAGCAAACCACCAAATCCAGTTCAACTTGAGAACATCCAGTTGCCTTCGAAAGGAGACCGAGTTCAGCCGAAACCCTCTTACGGTTGGCGAAAGAACAGGGCAGGAATGCAATAGGGGGAATATCTGTGATTTGGCATTTTATTGAGCGAAAGGCGAAGGGCGATCTTTTTCAGGTCTCCGGTTCGTGATCAGCTAGTTAATTTAGGCCCATTGTGTGGACGTCGTTTGCATTTCGGACGACATTTTATTCATTCTTGTGCTTTTTATTTAGCAACCTCCATCGATCATGGCGTGGCCGTGCATCACCCGCGCTTGCTGCATCAACCGCTTCTGGAGTGAACTAGACAAAGCAGACATCGCGGTGCCTTTAGTGTTCACGAAATACTCGGATGTGGCCGACGTGCAGCATCTTCATCACCCTCAACCTAAACAGAAGAGGACCGGCCCCATCGCCATAGAAACCCAGCCTCATCTCAGCGAAGCAGAGTCCAAGGCGCCCCCCGCCGCGACATGTGCCGCAGAAGGCAAAGATGGCTCTGCGTCCGTCACGCGTCAGGACTTCAAGGCATGGAAAGTACGCCCCGAGCCCAGCTGCAAGCCCAAGAACGCGTACCACCCCTCGGTGGGCCCATTCGACACGGAAACACAGTATCAGAAGGATTACAAGCCATGGCCTATCCCCAAAAAGGGGGACCACCCCTGGATCCCCAAGCCCAGCCCGACTACCTCTGGCGTGCGGAAGGGCCTCGCCGGCAGCAAGAAGGAGCACGCAGTGGCCGAGGCAGAAAGTGGCGTGGAGAAAAGTGAGATCGAAGAGAAGGTGCAAGAGAAAGAATTCAAAGAGGTAGCGAAAATATCTACAAAGAGAGAAAAATCCGTAGACAGAAAACCCGTTGAGAAACAGGAGGAAAAGCAGCCATCAGACCCCAGTGCTGAGAGGAAGGGTCGGGCGGCCGCTGACGCGCTCAACAGACAGATCAAGGAGGTCGTATCGACGGGTAGTTGCTACAGGTAAGTAGGCCTATTCAGTCGGGATCATGGGAGGAAAAGAAATGGAGTGATGGGTTGGCCCAAAGTCACATGAATACGGGAACATTGAGGTTGCAGCCATGCATGTCACCACAGTGGTTGTGCAGGCCTGCTGCTGAGGCACGCCTTTGGATCCCAACATGGACACTGTTTCATTTAATGTGACCACCACTTGATGAGGACCAGCCATCCTCACTGTTCTTTCTCAAATAGTTAAACATATCATTCAAATTAGTAATCACATTTTTTGATAGATTAGGAATAAAAGTGTTTGGTAAGAAGTTGTTGAAAATTGCACATGCATTATATGAACAAACTTGCTGCATGTGATGAATGGGATGGTGAAGCTTTATCTTTGGCCCTTTTATGTAAATGACGCTGGATTTGCAGATTTGTCCTTGTCAAATGATAGCAAGATTTGTCTCCTAAATTAAATCTCTGACCAAAGCTTGACTTCTGTGCAGTGTGGTAGACTACAAAGCCAGCGCATGTTGGGTTGGTCAGATAACATGAAAGCAGATAATCAGGTGATTTAGAGCTAGTATAGAGGTCATTTATCACATTAGGTCTTTCCCAAGATAATGAGCACTGAGTCGGTCTTAACATTGCTCATTAGCTTGGAACAAATCAAATTTTAAATTTTCATGGCAAATGGGTTAGTTTTTCCATTACAGGTTTCTGCGTTATCATGACAAATCCTACAATATTATGACTAACCAGCCTTATGTTGGACTGTATGGTTGACTCATTAAAAATGACCATTAGCTAACCATTCATTAATAGAAGAAATGCACCATTTGCTCTGTATACTGTGTGATTGTCTTCACAGTATGTTTTATAAAAGAGTTAGCTTCGTCGCCCAGATTTAATTCTTCTGCTCCTCCTTCTCCACCTCCTCCTCCCCATGCCTCTCCTCTTCACTTGACTCCTCCTCCTCCTCCTCCTCTTCCATCTTGCACCTCCTCTTCCCCCTACTCCCCTTTCCTCTCTCCTCCTTCTCCTCCTCCTGCTCCTCCAGGAATGAGTACAAGGCCTATAAGGATGTGAAGCCTGCCAAGTCCTTCAAGGCCTCCACCCACTTCCAGCCCCCGGGCGTGGAGGCGTGCCGCGAGACCAGCTACAGCGCCACGTTCAAGGGGGAGCAGGGCAAGACACTGACCGCGGACAACAAGCTGATGGAGCGCCGGAGGATACGCAGCCTGTACAATGAGCCCAGCAAGGAGGCCACCAAGGTGAGCGCGTCCCAGCGCATGGACAGCATTGTGACAGAGCCATGTGTATAGTGCTGTTGGTGAATACATAGGGACGTGGACACTGTGTTAACCCCGCTGGGCTGTGTCTCTCTTACATCGCCATCTTGTATTCACGTTATGTTATTGTAATGCACTGATGTCAGAAAAGACAACCCCCCCCCCCCAAAGCCCCTTTAGATGACATGATTTAAATGGACTGGAACACGATGTATTTTATAATTGTCATTGCCCACAAGGTTGTTTTTTCATCGTTCTTTAAATAGCTAAATAGCAGTCATTGGTTGGGCTTATAACTCTCAAGGAAAGGAATACATTATTACCACAAAGGCTGTTACCTGGCCAATCATAATGTCGTTAAAATTATGCTAGGCTAAACATAACAGTGCAAGTATTTTGTAGGACAAATTATCATCACATAATCATTCTCTCCATGCTTCACAAATGTAGACATAAATGGTTTTTCAGAAAAAGATTTTTGTGAGACATTCCATCTAGAATACAACTAGAAATGTTTTTAATTTTTTAACATTACTACTTCAAGTCAACGTCATTTCTGTGTGAATAAATATCCTCTCTCCGCATGCATGTTAACATGATGTGTGTGTGCATGCCGTGTGTTTATGTGGCCACTCCCTCTCTCACTCTTGTAGGACTTCTCAGAGACTGAGAGCAGTTCTGTACTAAATCTGCTGTAGTCAGGTGTGTTCCCTATTTTCTATGGAAGGCATGGAGGTTGACCTCAGATTCACACACACGTGCACACACATGCACAGACACACACACACACACACACACACACACACACACACACACACACACACACACACACACATACACACACACACAAACACACACATGTGCACACACTTACACGTGCACACATACACACGTACACAAACAAACACATATACACATACACATGTGCACACACTTACACATGCACAAGCACACACACAAACACACACACGCACACACGTGCCACCCAGTTTCCAGTCCTAACCCCTTGACAAACTGCAACTTTTCACTGTTTGCCCACCTTCCTTTCCTACTCCACCACCTGTTGTTGAGCTACAGTTATTCCAATGACTGCACATTTCAACGTGTTCTATCGGGTGTGTGACTGAGTGGATGGATGGATGAGGGGGGCTCCTATTGAGTCCAAATGGAACGAGGTTCTTGCAATATAACAGTTCATTGTTTTTTGTTACCATTTAGCAAACAGTAGATAATATGTCATGACAACACACACATTATTCACATACATGGTCTGAAAGTATGTATTTTATACTGCACTTTAAAACCATGTGTGTGAGTGTGTGGCTGTCAAACGTACCATTCCACGCCATCAACATCGACCGTTTAACTGGAATGTTGTATTTCTCCATGGCCAGGTCTAATCATTCTAGGTACAGAGCTTTGCACTAACCACCAATAAACCAAAAGAATGGCATGGATCCACACAGCCTTTACAGAGTAACTTGCGGCGTCATCACCACTAACCACATTAAACAAGCGTCACTCTCTGGTGACATTTGGGCCATAGTTTTTTTTAACGACAGGATTACGGGGGTCTGTACTGCATGATGCGAATGAAGCCGAAAGCCAGAGGGGGCCGCCTCTTACGAATGACAACAAAGACACACCATCGGTTTCGTGTGGTCTATAGACACATCTGCCTCCCCTCGTATTGCAGGTTGACAAGCCGGCGTCTCGCTCCAAACCAAAAAAGACACCCACCACCACGACGGGAAGAATGGTGAAGAAGTCCAAGGAGAAGCAGGCCGCTGGCACCCAGCCAGCCAGGAAGAAGTCCTCCCCCACCCTGGCCTCCAAGCCTGAGGGGGGCGTGACCAAGAAGAGCAAAGAGATGAGCAACAGACTGGCCGAAGCGAAGCACTGAACTGACCACCTCCTCGGTGCGCTCCACCTTCATCATCATCATTGTTCCCTGTCCAGGTGCATCTCACTGACCTGTCCTCTCTGTCCGGGCGGCCGGCAGCGCCGTCATATTGAGCTCTCCTCTCTCTCTCTCTCTCTCTGTCGCTGCTCACACTGGTATTCTGTTTAGCTTTTCAAGGATTGAAGACAATTGTGTGTGTGTGTGTGTGTGTGTGTGTGTGTGTGTGTGTGTGTGTGTGTGTGTGTGTGTGTGTGTGTGTGTGTGTGTGTCTAACTGCACACAACCACGTGCGTGTGGCCGTTTTGTATGTGTTTTGTACACATAGCTGCTTTCTCTATATATCTGAGCACTTAATTTGCACACATTTTGACATACGTATGTACTTTTATTTATTTGAAACTCGTGCTAACGAACTTAAAGCCATTGATGTACATTTTAGCAAACAGGGGGAACCCTTTCCTCCCCCTTAAAATCCAATAGCAATCTCTTTGAAACGGTAATAACGTTAAGACGATCCACACTGTCTGTGTTTTTATTTTCAATTTCAGAAAGTGTATCAACTCCTAAGGTCTGCTGCTGATACAACATCTAGATTGCTGTTGCATTTCCTGGTAACAGTGCCCGTGCTGTACGGTCCTGGGATCCATTTCACTGTTCTGGGAGATATCTGGTTTCATCCCTTTGGTTGCTAAGGAACCAAATGTACTGTAATATAATTGCCACAGCTTGCATGGATGAAGACTCAATTTTCGGTACCGAAAAAGTACCACACCTTGTAGTAGGATATATTAACCACATCTCTAAGCTTGTGTAGGACACAGGGATTTTTCTAGGGCGTTTGAAGACATTTCTACATATAATGCATGTTTGTGGACTCATGTCGACGAGGGGTAATGGAGTAGAGTTTAACAAAGATACAGACAAATACACTAGTTAAGCAGCCCTTTGGACGAAAAAAAAAACCCACCAGCAAAAATAGTTCTGTCTACAAAATGTCTCCCAAACACTGGGCTCGCCCTCCCCACTGTCGAATTCACCGTGACATTAGCATAATACCGTGTGTATAGCGTAGTCTTTTGAGTGACACACACAAAACAGTTTAACATCAATTATCCCTATAGAAGTGTAAAACATAGACACCCCCCCTCTACTGTAGTTACTACAGCCCCTTCACTTTCAACGGTTTACTGCTGCTGTAACACGCCTTTAAAACAGGGGCGCACTCCGACAGCCACTGTCCGAACATCGTCTGTGTGTATGTAAGATGAGATTGCAGAATCCCAACCTTCCTGTCTCTTGATTGTACGCACAGGCCCCCTCCACCCTGTTAAAAAAAAAAAAAGCCTTGCGGCGTGATTGGCTGACAGTGTATGAGTGCCCAGACTAGTGCCAGTCACATTTGGTTCTGCCTCTTCGCTTGGCTTCCGTGAATGTGTGTGTATGTGTGTGTGTGTGTGTGTGTGTGTGTGTGTGTGTGTGTGTGTCTGTGTGTGTTCATTTCTGGTGCTTAAAGTCAACATACATTTTTGTGTAAATGTCCTCTCCGCATGATTAACGCACAAAACCTGATCGACAACAAAATCGTATGTATATAATACAGGACGTCGACAAGGACATTTGAAAGACTTTCAGGGGACAGTTATATAAAATGTTCTCAACAATGCGTTTTACGTGGATTTGTTGATTTTAAGGTCTGATCCAGGGACTGTATCTTGGGGTTTCATTATTTCTGAAAACGGAAACAACAAAATTTGAGAAATGAAACTCCTGACTTCATTGTGAAGCCAGAGTGATGCTGCTCTGCTCAACAGTTCAAACAAGGGACAGTAGACATAATATTGTTTTCCCATCAGCAGTCTGTGTGTCCGTGTGTGTGTGTGTGTGTTTGGGTCACTATGACTTTGTCTGCTGTTCAACACATGATGATGTTGCACGAGATACAACATCACCGCTAGAGCCTGCCCACACACGTACACACAAACACCCAGAATGTGTTTTAAAATACACACTTCAGATTTTGAAACGTGTATTTTTCATGAAGTTTTTAAACGTGTCCTGTAAAGAATGCTAAAATGTAATGCAGTGTAAATGTTACAATGTAGTTACTTCTTTGTTTCATCACTTAAGTGTGGTCACCTAGAGGTCATCCAGAATCCTGCTGGCCTGAAGCCGCTTTAATAATTAAGGTGTTGTTGGGTCCTGGGCTTGCGGCATCCCATTAAAAATGCAACAGAAGATAAGAAATGGTCCTGGAGCGGCCTAATGCATTGCTATCTCCACTAGCCCTGCCTGGCTGGGTCCTTACACTCAGATCAGCCTGCTGTATTTAAACAGGGCCTTGACTTGTTAGTCTTGGTTAAATTAAGGATGATTTATTGGTGGAGGCGTGAAGCTGATTTATGAAGTGTGTCTCAATTTTTGTTCTGTTAACAGTCCACATGGTGTCTTGAAAGCTGTTCATTTCAAAAGCAGACGTCACAATTCAATAACATATTTGGCAAATAATTTGTCAATCGAGGAACTGGTTCATAGATCCCACTGTTATAGTCACAGCTCTAAATCTAATATATTTCTATCTGCACCTATTCTTCCTTTGTCTGCTGACATGTGGAGTAAAAACGCTAAGAAAGTCAGTAATACACATATCGACAGAGAGATAACGATGACCTCTAGTGGAAAAATGTTCATTGCAAGAGACACAGACAGACGCACAGATAAACATCTACGTATGGACGGACAGAGGTCTGTTAATTAATCTTCTCTGTAAACCGGCGGGGCCCGTGACACTCGGGCTGCAGCAGGAAGCGATGCGGGCCGCCGCTGCTGAGCGGGCCAATCACGTAGTACACGAAGAAGAAAAGGCCCCGCCCACCAGCGGACCGGAAGTGAACCAAAACAGTGGAGGGAAACCCGAGGAGTACGCAGCCACAGGTGAACGACACAGGTAATGTCGTCGTTTAAACCGTTTTATCAGGTGTGTTCAGAGGGTGGGAGTCGCAGGTGGTGTACCCCCACGTACGGGTCGTGTTCCCCGTGTTTTAAGTGGTATTTTTATGGTGGTTAGCACGGTGTTGACAACTAGCTCTGAATACAATGTTCAAAACATAAAGGGTTACTGTTCAAAGAACGCGGAGTTTGTGTCGTTCACCGCCACATAATAACATTGTTAGCGTGTTAACATGTCTCTGGGTTAACTAAAAATACCCCTACACGTCGCCGGAGGGAAGGGTTGGAACAGTCTTACTGTGCGTCACTGTGACCTCTGGTCTGTTTCCTCTGTGAGGCGCCCAGTCATGGAAACATCAGTCTGTTCTGGTTATCTTTCATGGAGACCATATGTATTGCACCTCTACGGACAGCTTGGGACATCCTCTTTGAATCAGTGTGTCTTTCGGTTTCACAAAAATCAACGTTTGTCGTGTATGAGCAACTTTGTGTCCGTGAGTCTGTGACGCGTCATAAGCGCTGTGAAGGGATCGGATGCCTCGGACTTACTGACCGACAGTTGCACGAAAAGCTCGCCAAGAACCACTTTCACTTTGCGCTTTAATTCTAGTGTCTTAAAATCATCATTAGTTAACGGTTACATGAAGCTCCGTCCTTGACTCCTGTCCCCGTATGCCCAGGTGGCGAGAACCCCACCTTGATGAGTCTGTTATCATGGGAAAGACGAAGAAGTTATCGAGTGTGCTGGTGCAGTGCGAGTGGTCCTCCTGCACCTTCAAAGGCCAAACCATGGAGGAGCTCAGTGAGCACATGTCACTACATCTGAAGGAGCATTTAGGAGACGGAGATGCCATGGAGGAACTTGGTGAGCTACAGCCAAACGTTGTGCAGTGTGCTATGTGTGTTACTCAATTGGATATGTTTTGTTTTGCTGTCTTGGTAGGTGTATGAACCTGATGTGTTTTGCAATACCTTTCTCTGTGCGTAGATGACTATGCCTGTCTGTGGAAGGGCTGTGAGTTCCTGGCTATGGGTAGTCCCAGGGAGCTTGAGGTCCACGCTCACTTCCACACCTACCACAGCAAGCTGAAATGCATCGGCGGGCAGCTGCTGAAGACCCACCCCAACCTCCCCAGCTGCAAGCAGGACCTGCACTGCAACAACCTCTTCTCAGAGTGCTCAGCAGGACTGCGCTGCCTGTGGCAGCACTGTGACGTATGTTGGAGAGTGCTGTTTCTTACACAATGCCATCTTTTTTGTGCCTTTATGGACAAGTCAGTGAAGAGAAACAGGCTAGCGGTTTGAAGTAGACATGTTGCGTAGGACCACAGGTGGGAATTGAACCTGCGCATTTCCCATGTGCTTAGTGCAACCACCAGGTTACCTCTGGTGGACTGACCAATCAGTAAGCTGTCTCTCGGACATCTGGTTGGACCGTGCTATTAGTTATGTGACCAGTGGATCCATTTTGAAATGGCTTGTAATGACTAATCAGCCTTACACCTGTTGGTAAAACGTGGGCCCTTTTTAAAAGAACGCTTAAGGATTGACCGACTCGGTAAAGCCTTGTTTCTGGACTCTTCTCTTACAGAGTACGTTCAACAACCCTGAGTGGTTCTATCGCCACGCCGATAACCACGTCCAGTGTACCGAGCCGCGGCCTCTGCCCCAGCAGCAGCAGCAGCAGCAGCAGGCCCTCTTCTGCCAGTGGGAAGGTAGGACCGGGAGATCACAGGACCAGATGGATTACACTCCACTACAACGGCGTGTCTCATGGGTGTTTGTCACGCGTTGGCTGCGCTCCAGCAGTTCACTCACGACTCCCCTTCCTGCTGCAGGTTGCGATGCCTTCTTTAAAGTCAGGTACCGTCTGAGGGAACACCTGCGCAGCCACACCCAGGAGAAGGTGGTGGCCTGTCCCACGTGCGGCTGCATGTTCTCCAGCAACACAAAGCTATTTGACCACCTCCACAGGCAGGCCGAGCCAGAGGGTAAGAGGAACCACGTTCTCACGGCCTGAGGAATTCCAAAATTGCATCACTTGCCTGTGATGCATTTTGGAATTTGCACATATGCAGTTTTTCTTCTTCTGGGAAAGAGTGCGATATAGAAAGCAGGGTTTAAAGGGAAAATGGTTTCAAGCCCATCCAGTTGTCTGAACTGTTACATTCATTGATAAAATGAGATAGTTTAGTGATTGTTTGTTTGTCTTGATCACTATATTGATTGACTTGCACTCCAACAGGCTCTCTAGTGTGTGAGCATTGTGGGAAAGCCTTCACCAACGAGAGGCTCCTGAGGGACCACGTGAGGCAGCACGGTGAGACTTCAATCAAGGTCACATGACTGCTGTTGCCCTGCCCGTCTCTGACTGTAAGCCCCTTGTTTCTGTGTGTTTGAATCCCTCCACCTGCAGTGAATCACATCAAATGCCCGCTGTGTGACATGACCTGCACGACGCTGGCTACTCTGAAGATCCACATCAAGTTCCGCCACTGTGACGAGAGGCCCTTCTCCTGTGACTTCTGTGAGAGCAGGTAAGCCTCCTCTACGGCCCGGCAGGGTGTGGGCCGGCGGCCGGTACCGGTTCTGGATGAGTACCTCTATCCATCCATACACATAGACATGGGACATACTGAGGGATTCCTATGGAATTAACGGCCTCTGTGAGCCCACGCAGGAAATCCGACGCATGTGTCGGTGTGATTTAACGATGACTTGTGTCTCAGAAGACTTTGTTTTCCTCCTAATTCATTCATTCATCGGTCCAAAACGTTGTGCTCCGACTTGTGCACTCCTACACCAGCTTCAAGAACCAGCACGACCTGCGGAAGCACATGGAGACCCACAACGAGGGCGCGGCCTACCGGTGCACGGTGGAGGGCTGCGACTACTCCTCCCGCATGGCCCACACCATGCGCCAGCACTACAGACGCATACACGAGGTCAGTCAGCCAATCATAGGGCCGGGACTGCCTAGGATGTCCCGCTCCTGGCCGAAATCCTCCGGGTTCCATTTCCACTGTCCGGGGTCTACCTGTAGAGGGCAGCCTATGAGCATGAGGTCCTAACCCTCGCCTGCCGCTTTCAAAGGGCCCTAATGTTAGGACCATTTCAAAATCGGCCCCGCCCTGTGACATGGTGTCATCTCAAGTGCCAGAGTCCACCCAGATGTATGATGGATAGATCAGTCTACCAGCCTTCCCAGTGGACTGTATCAACTTGTAGGCTTATCTCTCCATCATATATCAAGGTGGACACTCACACGCATCATGTCACTAAGGTGCAGGGTAGATTCTGAAATGGCGTTAATGACTGTACCCATGTCCTGTGTCAACATTCACTTAGCCACTTTGGATCAAAGGGTCTGCTAAAATGACTAAAGGGTAATGTTAGAATGTAACAGTTTTTAGAATTAATTTGGTGATTATTGATGGATTATGGTAATTTCTTCTGGAATGGTTCTACAGGGCGGAATGATCTCGAGGTATAAATGTCACATCTGTGAGAAGACTTTCTCCTGGTGCTACACGCTGACACTACACCTGCGCAAGAAGCACCAGTTAAAATGGCCGTCGGGACACTCACGTTTCAGGTAACCATTCTCCAGTCCTCTATTCCATCTGCTACTATACATACAGGAGTCTTTATGTGTCTACCATTAAGATACAGTAAGGTGTACTTTAGCAATCCCACACAGGTAATGTGGGGTAAAGGGGCGGCAGTAGCTCAGTGGGTAGAGCGGGTGGACAGAGCGGATCGTCCACTAACCATAGGGTCGGTGGTTTGATCCCCTTGATCCCCCACCTCCACATGTCTAACCCCACAAATGTAGTGATTGTAAAGCGCTTTGGACAAAAGCATCTGCTAAATGCCCCTTCACCCTTTAATGTAGTCGTTACAGCAGAAGGAAAAGCACACTTAATGTATTGTATTGTATTTATCCAGCTGGAGAACACAGGTAGAGATTTAAAAGCGAGTCGCAGGGGTGACCGAAAACACACAAACAATATACAAAGCGGCTCCGAGTAACTCCAAGACCGACACGACCCCCCCCCCCCCCCCAGGTACAAGGAGAACGAGGACGGCTACCTGACCCTCAACATGGTGCGCTTCGAGACAGTGGAGGTGACCCAGGAGATCATGAAGAACATGGAGAAGAAGCGGCAGATCCACCGGCGGGGCCCCGGCCCCCGGGCCAAGCAGGCCTCCCGGGGCCCCGAGCGGAGCCCCGCCTCCTCCCCTGCGCCGGAGGGCTCCGCCTCCCCGTCCTCCTCCTGCGACGGCTCCTCCTCCGGCAGCTCCTCGGCGGAGGCGTCCGGGGAGGAGGAGGACACGTCCCCCCAGGCCAGCCTGCGGGGGGGCGACTCCCCGGTGTACTGCGTGATGAACAGCATCCCCCACATCGAGGACGACCCCGGGGGGCCCCTGCTGCTGCTGGAGGAGTGCGACCCGGCTGCCACGTCCGGGGCGGTGCAGGCCCTGACCGAGGTGGCCAGGGGCCTGGGCATGGACGTGGTGTGACGGCCCAGAGGGCCTCCAGCAGTAGCTGCTGCTGCTGGGCTCTGCAGGACTCTGACCGACGGGGTGCGAAATCCCTGATCATGTGATTTAACGTTCCCATGAAGTTATGAAGCAGACGCTATGTTTTCCCGAATTTATTTGCATTCCGTGTTGAAGGATTAGATGGTTTTTCCCTTCGCCTTTAACGGCGTGATTGTATTTGTACAGGAGAGGGGAGACCAGGAAGTCTGGACGAGGACACTGCTTTTCTTTGAAGGGCAAAATGCAGGAAATGATGAGTGAATTGTAGCCACTAGTATCCTGAACATAAGAAAGGCAAGTGTCTGTAAACTACAACTGAATTCTTAACTCCTCGTTCACGTAGTGTCAATCGCACTTCGTAGAGATAGAGTTGTGTATATTTTTATTTCAATGTTCGGTAAGTTGAAGGTCTAATTTTGTTCCACTCGAATATTTTCTTTTCTGGAATTAAATGTTATGCAACTAAAAACTGACATTAGCACTGTTTAAGTTATATAATATTGAAAAGCCAGTTTATTTATTAGAATATACAATAGTTTACAATAAAGTGTTCCTGTTTTTAAATGTTTTGATGGTTCATTCAGACTTTTTTGTGAGCATTAAAACAATTTTTTCAATATTGGTTCAATGTTTTATTTTATTTTGAATATCATTGGTACATTATTTCAAAGGGTTTTTGTTTGTATAAAATGGCATTCATCTGAACAAGGCAGGTATATTTAAATAAATATTCAGTAGTTAATGCAATGCAAAGTTTCAAGGAATTAGACACTTTCTTGAAGTGATCTAAAAAGTATAAAGTCCAAATACTATGTGGAGGAATGGAGTTTTAAGTATGGGGTGGGGTAGGACTTCAGGGTGCAGGGTGTCATATGGGCGGTCCTGCCAGGTTCTGGAGTTCAGCATTTTGGTTTATAAACGCAGCTTGCTGGATGCTGAAGATGTGTTGGTTCTGTTCTCCAAATCTGTCCTGTGAAAAAGCAGGTGTTGGATAGATTCCACCCACAGCAGCATAATAGCCAGAAAAAGGCTGGTAAAACCGAGGTCCGTTTAGGTCCGTAGAGTGAAACCTCTTCCCTTTGAAGAACTGGCAGCCTTCGTAGTCTGTGTCTACTTCTGACACCCTGCTCTTCCTCTGACAGTCGTTCACGGTGAAGCCCCTCTCCAGGCCATCCATGTTGAGTCGCTGACTCCACGGCGGCCTCCAGGCTGAAGCGGGGCAGGACATTTCCCCCGGCCCTGCGCTGGACACGGGTCCCCCGCTGGCATCGCCACACTCATATGTGCCGCTGAACGGAGATGAAGCCATCGCCTCGCAGGTCAGGGACAGAGACATGTCCCTCCAGGGGTGGCCGTGGTGGGGCGGGTCCGCGTGCCTCATCCTTTTGGCTTTGACATGCGTGCTCTCGCTCTCGTGAAGCGCCCGTTTCCTGGGGCCGCTGGACCCCCGGCCGGGGCTGTGTTTGCCGGCATGCCCGGGAGCGGCTCTGGTTTCACGCTGGGATGTTTCTGTGGGAGGCCGGGCCTGGGCTGTCTCTTTGTCCTCCGTTCGCTCCTCCCCCTGCCTCAGTATGTCTGCTAGGTGCAGGGGGGGCCGAGTCCGGCCCTCACAGTCAGGTGCCGTCCTCTTCAGAGATGGGGGCGACCGGTCGGGGGAAGCCTCTGGGAGAATGAGCAGCGGTTGAGTTATTGAGAGTGACTGTCATGACAGAGTGATAGTGATGCTTTTCACATACATGTAATTTATGAGCAGGCTGCTAAAGGACGCCTACAGGTAGAGAGCTGACATTGGGGTTCGAACCCAGAACCTTTCAACTGGGAGTCAAACACCCCAGCTACTGGACTACCCTGCACAGGCAGCTTCTGCAGATGGCTGAAATAGCTTCTGAAATGTGCTGAAACTTGCTTCTAAAGGCATACATGAGGACCGTACAGATGGGACTCCTACAGGATGATTGTGTTTAGCTTGAATTTACCTGGAATCGGTGGAGAGGAATGGGCTCCCTGTTTGGAGTCCCTGTTTTCTTGTATCACCGTAATCATGTCGGTAACAGAAGGAAACTCTGGTTTTATCAGGATCTTCTGTTGTTGAGGAAAAGCAAACAGAAACATGTTGGAAGTACAGATACAGCAACTTCATTATGCTGTTATGTGCAATAACCTCTGATCAATCCGTTACCTCGACTCTCTGCTTATGGTGATGAATCTGCCAGGCAATGCAAACATGCATTGCTCCCCATTTCCCTGGCTTGTAAAAGAACGCAGCTTTTCAAGTGACTTACACAGACTTACACAGCACACATTAGATTCCTAAATGCATTAGGAATGTGTATTGACCTACCGTTGGCTGGATGAGGCCAAGTGAGGTTCTAGGAGACGCAGTAAAGGGGACAAAGGATTGTGCTCTCTGTTCTGTTATGGACAGAAGATCCAGAGCCTGCAGAATTAGTGTGTGGTTAAGGTATATGCAAGTGAGAAGCTGAGGTGTGACAAACAATGTTTAAAGTGATGCTAGCAGACCCTTTGATCCAACAGGATTGACAGTGAATTCAGATACATGGCTTTAATGAGCAGGTAGGAGTTGGGCAACTTGCTCTACGATGCCAACAAGAAGGCGTGGGGACTGGGGATCGAACCCACTACCTTTCGGGTTGGAGTCGGAACGACCTAACGCAAGTCTAGCTGTATCAAAGTGTGTTATTTGGCACTAGGGTGCAAACAACAAAAACAAACACAAATCCCACAAACAGGTTGTGCATGGAATATGATCACATCACAATAATAAGTACAAGAGCACGTCTCCTTACAGCGGTATATTGGGTCCTCAGTAAGAATGGAGCCGGTGAAATGGCCAGGGAAGGGTGTGGAAGAGGAGCGAGGGCCCGCAGGTATGTGTGTTGGTTCTGGTGGAACCCAGTGGGTTCTGCTATAGCGTGTTGCTGGGAACACAACCAGTTGGACCTCAGCTCCTGACTGGGAAGGATGTTGTAATCTGGTAGAGAATGAGAGCACATCCCTGTGGAACACAACATAACAGCTAATAGCAAGCCCACAAAGAGGAATGTTAGGAAATGTTGTTAGCAACGTACCGTAGGAGAGCGACATCAGTACGCTTCTTCTGGGAATAGTCTCTGGGGCTTCTGTGTTTGAAAACATAGTGGGCTGATGGTCGGATTCACCACAACGTATTTTCCTCCCGGAGGGGAGTTTGGCTTGGGAGTAAAGTTCATTTGTTTTTTTAATATCAAGTCACACACTAATAGCAGTAGCATGGAGAGAAAAATGCATTCTGAGCAAGCTCAATCAGCAATCAATAAGGTATTATATTCACCATTCCGCTGATTAGTTACATTTTGGAAGCCGGTCAGTTTCAGGACCATTTATCATGCTATTGTGTTGACCTTCTTGTCTGCTTTAGCTCCTATGTATTAACGTCATTGTTATTTAATTTGATCCACGGTTAATTTTCCTTCAAGGGTCTTGTCGTTACCTTGAACATTTAATTTTGTAAGCATGAAAACTCCTTGTTAGATGACACAGTGGATTATCCACAAGAGGAACGTCTGCCTGCTAAATCCATTTAATTAATTTGGGAACCATCCGTTCCAAGGACACATGATTAGTAATGCTGTTAGCAGAATGAATAGTGAGCAATGGGCCTGATGTACAGCCCTCGGCTTCTACCAGCCTCACTATATAACTCTGTTATGAATAGTGAGCAATGGACCTGATGTACAGCCCTCAGCTTCTACCAGCCTCACTATATAACACTGTTATGAATAGTGAGCAATGGACCTGATGTACAGCCCTCGGCTTCTACCAGCCTCACTATATAACACTGTTATGAATAGTGAGCAATGGACCTGATGTACAGCCCTCAGCTTCTACCAGCCTCACTATATAACTCTGTTATGAATAGTGAGCAATGGGACTGATGTACTGCCCTCAGCTTCGACCAGCCTCACTATATAACACTGTTATGAATAGTGAGCAATGGACCTGATGTATTGCCCTCAGCTTCAACCAGCCTCAGCACGTAACATTATATAAGACGAGACTATAGTGAGCAATGAGACTCATGTACTTATGGGACTGATACAACCACCATGTAATATAATCATGTAATATACAATGTATATTACATTATATCACCATGTAATATACAAACAACATAAGTAACACCCTGTAAGCATACATAACAGCTTCTCACTATTCTGTTCGCTTAACTATTACTTTACCACTGTTCACTTAAACACAAGTTGTCTGATATATTTTAGGGCAGAGAATGGGAATGCCACACCTACACCTGAAGTAAATGTGTTTATGACATTCAAGTGTGACTCTCAAACTTTAAGTCACTACTTACACGCAAGTCACACGCTACTACACGCACTCTAGTGCCATGTCAGTCACAATCCAATCACATCAGGGCTGCTTTCTAATCAAGTCAAGACAGCTTAAGTTTTACGAGACCCTTCCTTTTCTCGGACATGTTATCCTGCTTGAAGTGCAGCGGAAATATCTGAATCCATGTTTTTTTTGCATCTGGCTACAAAATGGAATTACATTTTTATGAAACAGCAATAGCAGTATGACAACAATTGTTAATGATTCTAAATAATCACAAAATTATTAACAAATAATAACAAAATATAGTACAGGTGACGTTTGACAAAAAATATCTACCCCCAAAGGACAATAAGCACCCTCTGGCCATTTAGTTTTCATTTGAAATGGTACGGAAAGATATGACAATAGGCTTGTGACTTAGATTAACTTGAGAGTATACTCCCAAAAAGTGAAACTAAAAAGCAAACCAAGATACTCACTGAGGCAAAGGAGGCAGCTGAAGAACTACGGTCCTCAGTGGACTACAGTCGTCCGAGACTGACAGCTCCTTCAGCGTCTCGATCACGGAAAGTAAATGCTTCCAGCTCTCGCTCTCTCTCTCTCTCTCTCTCTCTCTCTCTCTCTCTCTCTCTCTCTCTCTCTCTCTCTCTCTCTCTCTCTCTCTCTCTCTCTCTCTCTCTCTCTCTCACACACACACACACGCACACACACACGCACATTGCCTAAATTATACACCAATACACCCTAATTAAATATCAACTTAAAAATATATCGTTGTATTTCTTTCACCAAAAGAACATGCCATTGTGTAGTGCATATAAAATTAAATGATTTAAAAATAAGGCAAATAAACAATGCCTTTACTGCTGTGATGCTACACAACAATGATCTAGTTCCCCACAAAATAACTGAGTTGTTGACAAAGGTCTGATCCTTCTAAGCCCTAGTTGAGTTGCATGATGTGCAGGTCTAGTGGGAGTCCATTACATAGAGAACCACCTGTTGCTTAAGCCACAGTGTCAGCTGGGGCTCCTGGTCAATTAGTCAAACTTACTTACCCACACCAGGAAAGGCCATTAACTGCTCCCAACAGCTTGTGCTAATCTCATTAAGCTACTAAGACCTTGTCATTTGAATTCCATTAACACAATATAGAGCAGCAGTGTGTCTTGAAGAGGTATAATATCTGAAGTGCCACAATGTAGGTTACATGGTTCTATATTAAGCAGTTTCCCTCCCTGCTTAATATAGCATCCAGCACCTTGGCCATCTACCTGCCTCGCACTGCTGGTCTCTCTGGAGGCTAAGCTGGGCTGCTCTGGTCCCTCCTTGAATGGGAGACCAGATGGTGCTGGTAGAGGTGCTGCAGGGCCAGTAGAGGGTGCTCATCCCTCTGACTCCGTGTGACCACTAAAGATCCCATGACACGCATGGTTTTGTTTAATTTGCCTGATATGGTTGTTCCTTGTGTTCTGCTGACAAGAACACATCTCACACGCTTATGCGTCTTTGCGCTCGCTAGACAAATTTGCATGGCCAAATGTCATGCATTGACAGTGGCCTGGCTGATAATTGTGTCATGGCTATCGACATGTCAAACAGTGAACCGATGTGAAGTATACAGCTCGACTGGTTCGTGAGTGAACCATTTAAAGTGAGGCAAATGGGACTCCTCTTTAGATTCAATTAAGCACGAGGCTGTGATGTGATGAGCCTTGGCAATGCAATGTTCCTCTTGATTAGCAAGCTTTCACCTAACCATTTTCACTTACTCTTTCCAGTGCTGGAAAGGTTAAATCCATTTTGTGTTTGAGGAACTCTTAGTGCCCCTCATGAAGCCCTAAGTCCTAGATCAATCTGTGACACAAATTTTGTCACCTCTGTCAGGTATTCCACAGTGAATACACATTGTCTTGCACAAGTGGTCAAAAAAGTTTAGTCAGAGGTAACACTACGTAATAAATGAGGCCAATGAAATTACGTAGACGCACTTTATTCCTAAAACTGAAGCTGCACCATCAGTAGCGGCACACAATTATATTTACACATATACACACACACAATTACCTAAATCTGTTATATAAAATATATAATCTGACAATGTACCTTCTCAATGTTCCTCCTCTTTTGTCAGAGCTCGTTGAGTTTGACTGTGCGAGAGACTCTGGCACCGATAGCACAGAGAGGTAAAGTCTCATCTCGTTGGGTGGGTCACAAATGCCCCAGGCCAGCCTACTTCATTTATACAGCATGGCAATAAAAAGGTATGTACCCTCTGGAAAAATAATACTCTACAAGCAAATCTACAGCAAATCCACTTGAACAGCTTCTTTTATCGTAACTGTAATTGAGAAAATTACACCACTTTTTCGAAACCAATTCCTTTACAGTGAGATGGCAATGTACACACCCTCTAGGATTTGTAATATATAAAAGATATTAAGCATTAAAAATTCCACATTTAAAAACTTACAATAAATAATATATGCAGGCATTTCATTAGGATAAAATTTCATAGATTGCAATCTACAGTCATTAAAAAGACAATTTATTCTCCTTTATGAAAAGTCCCTTGATCATCCGAAATGCTAAAATGAATTCTTGGCATTGGCTTGATTGAAAAAGGCCCGGTCAGTCGTGGTTGCGTTGGCGACACCGGTTCGAAGAGACGCCGTCCCCCCCCCTCTCTCTGCGTGCTCTACCGTCTCTGTGGTGGAGTGAGAGGCCACTTCCTGCCGGGGCACAGAGAGGGATCGCCTCTTCTTCTTGTCATATGCACAACAAAAGGAAATCCATGTATTTTCAGCGAACAGTGATCCTCTTCCAGGGTAGCCGTCGGATCCTGTTGTCCACGGAGTTCAGAGCATGTTCATGATAAAGTTATACAGCTGGTTGAGCACCACAAAGTGTACTGGCAGGCAGGAGCGCCGGTCTTGCGTTGCAGGGTCGCACGTCAGCCAGGAGAGGGCGTTGTACTGCTCCAGCACGAATCTGTCGTCGGCAGCACCAGACAAGGGAAAAAAATAAAAACCCCCACATGTTCAGATGCATTGCCAAGAACAGGAGGAACTGAATGTACCTTTAATAATCAACTAAAAAACACATGTTACGCTGCATTGCCAAGAACAGGAGGAACTGAATGCATCTTTTATAATCAACCAGAAAACACCAGTGTACAGATGCATTCCCAAGAACTGTAAATAGAATGTTTTTTTGGTTGGGTTATTGAAAGGCACAAAACACAGTAATGGCAACATCGCTTGACGTTCAGCCATTTATTTTACTATGCAAGTGGCACTTGGATCCTCACCTGAGCACATCGGAGGTGTGGTTGGAGTCTAGCGGATGGGAGTGTTTACTGTGGAGGAGCTCGTCTGACTGGACAGAAGACACGTGCAGATGCAAGGACGCCTGGGAGGGAGAGAGAGAGAGAGAGAGAGAGAGAGAGAGAGAGAGAGACAGAGAGAGATAGAAAGAGAGAAAGAAAAACAGAGACAAAGACAGACAGAGAGAGAGAGAGAG
>OMKI01056496.1:28020-39556 GCA_900302315.1 Phycis blennoides
TATGCAAGTGGCACTTGGATCCTCACCTGAGCACATCGGAGGTGTGGTTGGAGTCTAGCGGATGGGAGTGTTTACTGTGGAGGAGCTCGTCTGACTGGACAGAAGACACGTGCAGATGCAAGGACGCCTGGGAGGGGAGAGAGAGAGAGAGAGAGAGAGAGAGAGAGAGAGAGAGAGAGGCGACAGGTCAGAAAGAAACTGACCCGCTCCTTCACAACAGATCTGACCGCACGGCCCTTTCCCGGCTGGCTCCCCGACAACAGTCGAAACATGCATCCCCCATAAGCTGTGTGCAGACATGTACAGACTGGGCTCTGGGCCGAGCTCGGCGAGGATACCTGGAGGAAGAGTGGGCACTGGTTCTTGGCTTGCGGGCAGGCGGACCAGAACCAGTCTGGGAGGGGTCCAGCCTTGGCTGTGGAGATGAAGTAGCCCAGAGCCATGGGCTGCTGCAGGATGTTGAGGGCCTCCTCGTGGGACTCCATGCGGTCCGTGTTGTGGCCCTGCAGGAAAGAAAAAAAAACACACCGACCGTCAGTGACGACGCTGGGGCATCGTTGCGTTTACAGGAAAGGGTTGTGATGCAACGTGTCTGACCGTCACTTCCCCTGCAATGAAAAGGGTATTATAGGGTATTACATAAATAGAAAATTCTGAAAAAACAGGAAGGAAAACAAAAAAGTGTCTTTCAAATAACATTTCACATAAACTACCACGACGGTGTGTTTTCAAACTCTCTTCAAAACTTAAAAATCTTCTTTCTGTCACTTATTCGGCATTTAGGTCCGTTTATTTTTTTTAATTATTTATTATTATAATTTTTTTTTTAAATTGGTCCCAGGATCTTATGTCAGGAGAATTGTGTACAGCGTGGCGTTCTAACGGCAGTGGGCCTGGGGGGCCGGGTGTGGGCGCGCCTGGGGGGCTGACCTTGCCGCCGTCTCCTCCCTGGTGGTAGTGTGATCCGGGGGAATGTACCGGGGACGTGGTGGGCGAGGTAGGCAGGATGTTGATGAGGTCGGGGTCCACCATGTCGTGGTCGAACAGGTCAAAGAAGCCCATCCCCTCCGACCCATCTGGCGTGAGGAGAAGAGGAGAACAGTTAGTAGACGCTTCTCAAGCCGCTCCACATGGGAGGCTGGACCGCAACCACGGCAACGCACACCCGCAGTGCAGCCTCTCATTTCAATATCCGTCATAGCGTGGAAACAATACATAACACACTTCATCTCATTGCACTTTTGCACCAACTGGCTGTGGTGAACCGTTGCACGCTTTGTCTCGATATAAGCCCCGGCAGAGACGACAACTCTACTGTCCCATCGTCAGGACCGAAACCCAACGTGCCCCGCGGAGTCCCGCCACTCACCAGCGTTGATGGGGTTGAAGGTGAGGTCGGGCTCCGTGGTGTTGGTGTTCACCTGCACCATGGCCGACGTGGGGAACACCAGGATGTGCGTGCACGACGTGTCCTGCGGCGTGCTCAGCTGCGACGTCTGCATGTTGAGCGTGGTGCTGCGGCCGAACACCGAGCCCGTCGACACCGAGTCTGCAACAGAGAGGGGGAACACGGGGTTAGCCGTGACTCTTGACCGACAGCGCGCGCGCGCGCCGAGCATCGGTGCAGCTTTCCGTCGCCGTTTACCTGGCATGATGACGAAGGAGCCCTGCGGCTCCATGGCGACCAGGCAGGCGCTGAGGATGCTGGGAGTGTCCGCGGCGGAGATGCCACACATCTTGCAGGTCTCCTTCAGGCGCTTGCTGAGCGACTGCAGGTTTCTCCTGCTCAGCAGAATGCTCCAGTCTGCCACACGGGGGGGAAGTCACAACGCGCAAGTTAGCGCGAGACCGAGCGGGCGGGCGTCCAAACCAGCACAATGTGGTCAAGTCGATGTGGGAAATTGACGTTAACGTTATCGTGTTATCATTCTAAAGTGCGTGCATTACCTCTCAGCTCCCCGTGGCCCATCCTGCCCAGCCGTCCGATCACAACTCTCCAGGGCAGCGACGTCACCTGCACCAGGTCCAGACACCAGTCCCAGAGCTTCTGCAGGCCCACCCGCCTGGCCGAGCCCTTTTTCCTCCGAGCCCTGCACCAAACAAACAAAGCGCTTCAGAAGTGCCACTTGGAACAGTCGAGATGCGCACGCGGACGCACCTTCATCCGACTGTTGCTGGAACTTGAGACCCCCCTCACGTGTCCGTGGGGAACCCCGAGGTCGCGTGTACCTGTTGGGGACATCAATGCTGATGATGCAGGTCTCCAGGAGCTCCCCGTGCTGGTCCGTGCAGGAGGCCAGCAGCCAGCGCTGGTCGTGGGACAGGCAGTAGCCCACGAACAGCACGTTGTACTTCTGCGACGCCTCGCCGAACGTCTCGCCCAGCTCCGTCTGCTTGTCCTTGATGGGCGCCAGGATGAAGGGCGGCGTGTAGAGACGCACGCACTCCGGCCTCTGCCCCGGGAAGACCGACAGATCAGAGGTCAGCGTGTGGATACAGATTGCTTTGGTGATGAGCAGTCATACTTTTCCTTTATTTTTCTATGGATAGGCATGTTAAGCCATTGGAGGCCTGATGAACACGAGGAGAAATATAAGCTCCTGAAAGCTAACCGCTGTGTTTGAAAGGTTTGAGACGCGGCCATGGTCTTCAACAGTTGACCCTATATAGAAGCAGCCTGCTGAGCCACCACCACCAACACCACCACAACAACAGTCCCACTGATTACCTCCGGACTCTTGAGTGCCGTGTCAATGGCCAGACCCGGGCCGAAGCCAGTCAGGGCCTTGAAGTGGGTGGAGCCGGGCAGTGGGCGTCGACACTGGGTGAAGACGGAGAAGGCCAGGGACTTGAGGTGCTGGGCGTAGAGGTGGCGCTGTCCGCTCCGCACCGGCTGTAGCAGGTACTGGCATGGAACGATCTGGAAGCAGGAAGGAAAAGGACGTTGAGAGAATGTTTTCTAAAATGTTTGGAGATTTTGGGTCTGAAAAAGTATATGATGACGATTACATGGTTAAGAAACTGAAATGCCTTCAAGACATGTAGTGATGCGATAATTGAAACTGATAAGTTAGCGACACGCAAAGCGACAAGCCGGCTATCAAAACCATCAGCCGTAACCCGCAACAACCGGTCACTGGTTCCCTCCAGAGAGGGAAACATCTCCTGTGGTACCTGCACAGAGAGCGCGTTCCTGATGTGCGGCGGCAGGAACTGCAGCATCTCCAGGTAGCATCGCAGAAGGCCCAGGGTGTAGACGCTGGAGCGGACCTCGCGGTCGGCGTCCTCGTAGCTGAAGGGGTCCACGATGTAGACCACGATGGCGGGCGGGTACGAGATGGCGTGCGACTCGCCGTCCGTCGGCTTGCCCACCTTGTCCCGGTCCATTGTGCTGGAGAAGAAGTGATGGCTGGTTAGTGAGGCGGGTTTTGGGGTTTTTAAAACCATGTTGAGTGCACCGGGTTGACAGGACCCCCTACCTCTCGGCGGGGGTTTCGGCGGGGACCTGAGGCTGGTTTGCGGTGGGGCCGTTCTCCCCGGGGCCCGCTGCTCCCTGGGGAGTCAGCTGGGGCCCGTTCTGAGAGGCGCTTCCCTGCATGGCCGTCGCCCCGAACGGGGTGTAGGCGCTAGGCTTGGCCGAGGCCATTCCCCCAGCGTTCTGGGGGCCTGAGGCGGAGGAGGCAGAGGAGGAAGGGGTGCTGTTGACCTGGGCAGGCTGGGTGGTGGTGGTGGCGGTGGTGGTGGTGGTGGCGGCGGCGGCGGGGGTGGCAGCAGCACCGGTGCTGGAGCTGGTAGTGTTGGTGCACGGGGGACCTGAGGAGTTGCTGGAGGAGCTACTGGGAGTGTGGGATGAGGCCGGCGGGGCCGGACTGCGCTGGGACAACAACGAGCTGTCCAGAGACTGGCCCGACAGGTACGGAGCTGGGGCAAGGGAAGACAAACAAGTTAGGCTTGCAGGTTTGGAAATGTGCCGTGCAACAAAAACAAACAAAAAAAAAAACTTGTTCCACAGCGGTCATGTCATGGTTTATATACCTAGGTCATAGCGGCACACTTGGGCGAAAAGCTTGAGCTTATTGAAGGCGTCGTTGTTCCCGTCTCTGGCAGTCATCTTGAGGAACCAGTCGCTGAGGGGCTGCTCGGTGGCACAGCGCTCCTCGCCCGTGCCCACCTTCACAATCCCCTCCGCGTAGCTTCTACAGATGGGCCTGTGCTTGCCCAGCTGGCATGCCTGGCGGACGACAACAACAACAACCCATTCATAAAGAGCCATTTCATTACCGGACTATGGGCTAAAGAGATATAACCTGACGCGCCAGATGGGGTTGTAACACAGAACCATCTGGGAAGTCATCCTTGATAACTGTTAGCATAGGGGCAGGTTTAAAAATAAATAAATAAATAAAATCCATGGCAGGTGATTGTGTGAACCATATGTCCCTCACCGTATCACTTAGTTTCCTCATAGGAGGCCAATTAGTCCGAACTACTGGTTGGTGGAAAAGGTACTTGAAAAAACGAGTACTCGCAGGCAATCAAACGATAGCAAAAATATTGGCGTCGAAAATTGTCATTTTTCGACGATCTTGTGTGTTTTGACAAAGTTTAAGAGCTGGTTAGATCACTCAATAACCAAAAGCCTTCATCATACAGATTCAAACGGATGTGTAAATTAGCGAAAACTGGACAGTTTTTGGCCACCTTGGTGCTGAAAGGCCTCGCTGAGATTCGGACCACGTTTTCCATGATCATTTCAGGGTATTTCTTGCAATCCCTACTATGGACAATAATTTGATGGGACTATGGGCTGAAGCTCTCAGGAGCACAACAGCAGGCCCTGAACCGTGGACGGCTTGTGCACCTCGTATATGGCGGTGAGGTCCTTGAAGAAGGTCCTGGCTCCGCGGAGCAGTGCGTCGTTGTCCGGACAGATGACCACGTAGCCCAGGTCCCGCTGGGAGCCGAAGGGGTCCAGGAGAAGCTTCTCCCAGTAAGGCAGGCCGAACGGGGACAGCACCACAAAGTCGTACTCGTAGCCCACCAGGAAGGTGGGGATGGGCAACGGCTCAGGAGACTCGTCCGTACCTGGGGTGGAGAACAGAAGGGTGAGGGTCGGTAAGGGCTTCAGTCTCATACAGCCACAATCTCATGTTGCTCTAGGCGTTACAAACTTACATTTCCAGTTTTGGTTCATGGTATAGAAAATACGCGAGTCAGGTAAAATAAAGAGAGTGCAAGACAAACATCCTAGGTTAACCGTCAGTGGGTTTCTACCTGGCCATTCTTTAAGGTGCAGTTTAATGCGCTGACATAAGCCGCAGATATTTGATGATCCATTTTAGCAAACAAAGTATTTAGTTAATGGGGTCACAGGGTCAAAAAGGTTGGTAACCCCTGCTTAAACCAATCATTGGATGGTCCCTTTAAAACTTCAGTATAACAACAGCTGTGAAACTAATATCTATGTAAATACAACCAGCCTGCTCCACAGCACTCTCCCGTTGTGAGAAGAACTGAAGACACTATTCTGCGTGGTAACCCGAGCACAAAGGGGCCTACCGTAGGATCCCCTTCCGGCCATCTTGTGGAACTGCTGCCAGGTGAGCGGTCCCTGCACGCCCCAGGACCGCACGCTCCTCTTCTTCTGGATGGTGTCCTGCAGCACGGGCTGCAAGGACAGCATCACCCGGAGCACGTCCGGGGAGAACAGCTTGCTCATGTCGGCTGCTGTGGGAGGGAAGATGGGGTCAGAGACCCGCGGGGGTCACGATGCTTGTCTAAGGCTCGGCGTGACGCGGGTGGGTAGGGAGGAGAGAATACTAAATTGTAGAAAGGAAACAAACACTGACCCCAAAATGGGGATGTCCCAAAAAAAAACTAAAAACGTTTGACTTACATTTATGTTTTGGCCATTGGTGAAGACAGGTGCTTTTCACCAACGCCTCGTCGACTTTCCCTCCGGACATGTTGTCCATGAACTGCCGGCCGTGCTCCAGCGCCATGTAGCAGTCGTTGTAGCAGTCGCGCTCCTCCACGCGCAGGAAGGAGCGCGCCAGCAGGCCCAGGGGCTTGGGGAGCAGCTCCACGCCGGCAACGGGGGCAAAGGGGTTGGTGCACTGGTCCTGTAGGAGGAGGACCAGCTCATCTGGGGGCTTCTCCTTCAGACTGCCTCCACGGTGAAGGGAGGCGGCGCGCAGCTCCTCGTACCGCTTCTCCGTGTCGCGGCCCGAGTCCGAGCCCCGGCCCACCACGTCCAGCTCGTCCTCCAGGAACAGCCCCGCCGACTGGCCGAACCGCCGGTTCGACACGGCGCTGAAGCCGCACGTGCACGGGTACTGCGCCTCGCCGTCGTCGCTGAGGTACACGCCCACGTCGGCGCCGCGGATGTTCATGTTGCACACGCACACGCAGCAGCTGTCGAAGTTGCAGTCGCGGAACAGGTTCATGACGGACTCCGAGAGGATGAGCGTGACGTACAGGCTGTGCGCCTCGGGGATGGAGGGCACCGTGGCCGGCTCCACCGAGCTCAGCGGCCGGCAGGTGGAGGGCGTGGAGGCGGCCGGCGAGTACAGGTCCGAGTTGTCGTACTTGACGCCCCGTGGTGTGCGCGGCGTGCGGGGCGTGCGCGGCGTGGGGACGGAGAAGCGCGGCGTGGCCGGCGAGGGGAGGATGCCCGCGCCGCTGTTGCTGGGTGGGGCGCTGTTGGACATGAAGGGCGTGTGGGTCTGCGGCGTGTAGCTCTGGCTGTAGTCCGGCTCCACGCTGGGGATGTTGCTGCGGGACGGGGGAGCACAGGGGTGGTCACGCCACACATCTACCGCACCCCTTTTAACGTTAAACAAGTAGGGCCTAGGAACCTTGTTGAGGGGTACCTACAGGTGATGCCTACAGTCATGACACCACCCTACTCCACCCAAACTATGACTACACATCTACCAGCGCTCACCCGGCGGTGTGAAGGCCAACAGTGCGTAAAGTACCTGTCTTTGGTGAGCAGGGTCATGGATTGGACCGGTGGTATGAGCTCCATTTTCCCCAGCGTCCAGCTGGGCGTGTACAGGCACTCCTCTGGCAGTTTGACGGGCATCAGACACTGGCTGGGCAGCGTCTTCAGCGGGGCGTACATGGTGCAGCCGATCAGCGCCGGGCACGCCGATGCCTTGTACACAAAGGAGAAGTCCTGCGGGCCAGACACACCATTGGGTTTGTTTAACTTACAGCTGGTTCTCTGAAACCTTCGGCTGGCCGTCTCTCAAAGACGGGCCTACAATGGCTGTAATCCAACCCCCGTCCTCATGCGCCGCCCGGGGCCAATTCTCAGCTTAAGAATCAAATGACAGAAGTCCAAACAAAGAAAAACCGGAGCGTACGAAACCGACTTGACATGAAAGCTTCATAACCGTCTGACGGATCAACGCATTAAAAGCGGGAACGGACCTTGATCTCTGCGGGCCGGGGGCTGCAGAACCCCTCCTCCACCTCCGCCTTGAAGTGCCCGGCGAGCAGGCCTCCGTCCAGCAGGGCGAGGCCGCTGGCCCCCTCCAGGCTGCCGTACTCCTTGCCCCCGGGGTTCATGGGGGAGTAGCTCATGATGTGCTGCTCCAGGGAGGGCGGCGTGGGGAACATCTGGTGAAGGTCCGCCGAGCCTGAACCACCCGGGAGAAGGGAGGGATTAGGGTGTAAGGGGCATTTAGCAGACGCTTTTGTCCAAAGCGACTTACAATCAGTACATTTGTGGGGTTCGACATGTGGACAGTTGGAGGAGGTGGGGGATCAGGGGGATCGAACCGCCGACCCTACGGTTAGTGGACGACCCGCTCTGTCCACTGAGCTACTGCCATGTGTGTGTGTGGGCAACGATTGGATGAATGGTGGAGTGGAGGGATGGAGACCACATACTTATGCACGACAGCGGGTCCAGAGTGGTGGGCTTCCCGTCCTTGGAAAACTTGTCTTCGGCACCAGCGCCTGTTCGCCTGATGCCAGGCTGCATGTGTGTGAGAGAAATAATATACATTAGAATTACACCAATCAAATACTACATTTAAATAAGGTGTACGCACCTTATTCAACAGTGTACGCAAATATGTATTTGCCTAATATGCCGCTACAAGAAGCAAAACCCCAAACCCAGAGCAAAGGAACTATTAGGGCGGTCCTGCTTAGCGCTAGTGATTAATCTGGAAACCTCTATGCGGTCTTTTTTTTTTAAACGCAAACGAGCACACTTCCTCATTTGGTCCCTAATGTCTTTGTTTTAACTTGGGCGCACGTCAGATCTGCCAGCCTGGCGTGTCGATGTGTGATTGATGATGTTTGTCTGTCATGGGGAAATGGCCGACATGCTCGGAAGTGAGTTCCTACACGATGCGGTGTCATCACCGGCTGAACTGCACGGCCACCGCCCCCGATAATAACCATCATCAAACAATACCTTTCATGGTATTATTACTGCATTACGTTTGTGCGAAAAAGATATACATACATCTACGATCATAATCCAACCTATGAAATGAGGAAAAGGGAAAAACTGATTTTGGGGAACTAACCGCGAGCTCGTCCTCGTCAGAGTTGAAGATCTTGTCCAGGTCGCTGTAGGACACGGCCAGGTCGTTCTCGTGGATCAGACTGGTGGAGGCAGCGGGCTTCGCCGCTCCCTGGCCGTCTGCACGCAACAACCAGAGGAAAAAAGATGACAGCGTTGCCATGGGAACCACCACGTAAACGGACTGGAGTACGGCCTTCAGAGGTCACATTCAGCAATAAGCCACGAGAGGTCGTGGTTTGGGGATTTCCAAACGGCTGTTGTTCGAAAATCTAAAGGCTTTTCTTTTTGAAAACAATGTCAAAAAAGTTACGATCAGTTACAGACGATTGCAAGATCACAAAATAAACTGCAATAACCTCCAAATTCATTCTTCCTGCCAAGCAATACAGTTCCTCATGACAGCAAACTGTCAGTCTAGCGTACTTCGTTGATTGGCGGTGCATTAATACTAAGAGCAAATTGTTATGCAGTCTCAGGTGTGTTTTACACACACACCCGTGTAAAACAGGGTATTTAACAATTCAAATCCAAGCCAATCAGAATCAAGGACCCGAACCATCCGTTTTATATATACATAATAAGCCAAAAATAAATGACTGACCATCAGCAGAGGATCCACCTTCATCGTCCCCCTGTGCCATGCAAATAAGGAATCACAGAAGAAGGATTAGTCATTTAAATCAAGCTGAACACTGAACACTGGAGCTCTTCCAGCAATGCTTGCACAACAATACTAGATATCCCAAGCTGTTTACACAACCAATGCACATCTAACATCACCCTATATTTACTGTACAATTCCATTTGACGGCAATGGATTCATCGTAAAGACGCAACCATTGTTTCGTCTGCACCGACTGCATACATCCACGAGCGTCTTCAAGCCTCACTGGCCATACATTTCACAAGAATACTCCAACATAAAGACAGGAGTAGTTTAAAAATAAACGGCTTGTGGGTAATTGGGCCGCGGAGCTGGTAATTTCCCCCAGCGCAGCGAAAGGGGGCGGCTCACATTTTGTTTCTTGTTGGCTTCCCTCTCTCCAGGCTTGTCCTTCTTCTCGCCGAAGCTGAAGTCCTCGTCTCCGTCCACAAAGGCGTACGGGTCCAGCTCGGCGCCGTGGTCGCCGTCCCGGCTGAGCGACACCAGGTGGCTGTTCCTGCGCTGGGCGTAGGTCTTCAGCAGCTCCTGGGACACCTTGAGGGTCTGCTTGGAGCCCGCCATCAACCTGAGGGGGAGAGAAGCCCGCCGTGAGAGGCAAGTCGGGACGTCCGCCTTGCCGCCGTCACCTCACCGGCGCGGTCAGATACTCACTCGGTCACCGACACGACGGCGTCCGTTCCCCCTCCTGAGTCCCCCGAGTCCCTGATCTTGTCCACGGGCAGCGGCGGCGGCAGGAAGTCGGTGACCCTCTTCCTGGGTAGGTTGAAGTACTTCCAGGGGTTGTGAGTCGAGTCCTCGTTGGGGTTGACGGCCGACCCCACGAACACCGCGGGCTCCAGGGACTCCGCGTAGGCCGGTGGGAAGGGCCGGGCCATGGGCCCCAGGTGGGGCTCCTCCGCGGGGGCCTTCTGGGGCAGCATGCAGGGCTCCACGGAGGGAGGGTAGAAAGGCTGGTGGATGGGCGTGGACGAGCTCTTCATGGCAACCGGCTCGCCCTCCGCGTGCACGCAGGGGTGAGGGCTGAGGGGAGGGGGCTGCGGGGAGCCGGCCAGGTCGGAGGGCGGGCCGTGGGCGTGCAGCGTGGGCGCCTTGGAGGAGGGGGCCGTGTCCACGTGGTGGAGGCTGGGGTAGCTCTCCTCGGGGGCACGCAGGCAGAGCCGCTGGACCTGGGGCTCGGGGTACTGCTCCTCGGAGGCAGCGCTGCGGTGGTGGAAGGGGGTCTGGGGCCTCTTGGGCTGCTTGTCCCCCTTCTCCAGCTTCTCCCCCAGCTTGTGCTTGGGGGCCGTGGGGGGGAGCGGTCCTGATGCAGGGGGGTGTGTTGAGGTGCTGCTGGTTCGTTGCTTCTGGTTCTTGTGCCTAAAAATACAACACGCGTTAAGACACGGATTCAGAACACCACATCATACGGTCCCAAGCGTCAGATCAAGTTGTACGGTCACTCGAGTCCCAGTTGGAATACCTTGTGCAGTTGCAGTGGGCCCGATGAGAGGGCTCCAAAAAATCCCAAAGGTCAGTTTTGTCCGTTTTGTTCTCACAGGTTCCATTGGTCAGGGCGGAAAACTTCCTCCTTGAAAAGTACAATAACAAAAGGTTAAAAACATAACCCTGTGCGTCAAGGCCACGGTACCGGGTCGGGCGGGGGGGGGCGCGCTTGTGTGGGACCTACTTGTTGTCGGCCCGGTTGATGTTGTACTCCTGCCAGACGGTCTCCACCACCTGGCTGGCCAGCCTGCCGGGGACCTTGCCCCCGCGCGGACCCCCTCGGTGGGAGCTGTAGCCGTCGGACGCGGAGGACAGCTTCAGCCACCGCTGGGCCGGCTGGCAGTCTGCGGGGACAGAGCGAGGGCGCGGGTGAGGCGAGGCTGGTCGTGGGGATTCTGCTCACGTTATGCAACTTAGGGGATGCAGTTTAGTAATGCCAGATGGGGAGTTTGGGTCAAGTGTCACGTCATTCTTTGCAAACCGAGATAAACACACAGCAATATTTAGACCCATCTAAGGCATAGAAGTCATAGAATAAACCAAGAGGTTGTGGGCTGGTGTTGGGGGCCCGGTGGGCCTGCGGGTCTCACCGGTCTGAGCCTCCTCGGGGGAGGTGGGAGGCGTGAGCGTGACCGAGGACATGGCGGGGTCCCGGTGCGCGGCCTGGCCCTGCTGCCCGCCGCACAGACTCCCTGCCGGGTGGCCGGCGCCCTGGGGGGCCGCGGCGGGGATGTCGGACAGGGGGAAGAGCACCAGGCAGGCGGGGTACACCATCCTCACGCCGGCTGGGGGAGAACCGTCAGGGTTAGGGGGGGGGGGGGGGGGGGGGGCCCCCCCAGGGT
>OMKI01056496.1:42718-53267 GCA_900302315.1 Phycis blennoides
TTTCAGTTTCACGCAGCCACACATGTATTGCACTACAACTACAAGTAGCTCATTCCACCGATGAGCAATGAATGCTGACGTTTCAAGTGACGATATACCCAAACTAACAAATCCGCATGTGATGTGTGTCTGGGGTTTAAACTTTACTGACAAAAAAAAAGCCTTTCAAAAATAATAAAAACTTTTGAGAAGATTTTCTCTTTTTTCGAGATAAGTAAATATAGATCCCGGCATACATTTTTCACCTGACTCAACATGAAAAACGCAACCGAGATGATCTAAGCAAGTTTGACTAATGATGCAAATTGAAGACCAGGGCATAGCACAGAAGGACTACTGAAACAGTTTCAGGTTTACAGGTGTTGAGGTTACACAGTCAATTTTTCTTTTATGCGATATCTGGCTTCTTCATGAAGCCAGTGGCGAATGGCTTTTAAACCAAAAAGACGGTAAGTTAAATTAGTGACACACTTAATTAACCTCACTGTAAACCAATAGCTTAAGTATAACTATGAGTGCACTGATTACACCATGTCTCCGTCATGGCAAAGTCTGGGTCTTAAACTTGAAGTACTTAGAAATACATAGTAAGGAGCATCCAATCAAATACTCCAGCATTAATAATCCTGCAAATCTAGCCTGGCATCTCAATCCACATCCTGCATGAAACAGAAGTGCTTTGGGGGTTGAATCTATCTATTAAAAAGGAACAGTGGGGAAGATGAAGTGCCATCAGGGTGAAACTTTCAAAAAGTCCACCAGTGGAAATGCACCCTGCCCCATCGATGCGCAGAGACAACAAGTGTTCATGGGGCCACACAGAGAAAGTGACAACACAAAAAGAAAAAGCAAAGAAAAAACCCCAACGCGGGACGGCCATACCTCTTGTTGACGGGCTTCTCGTCCTTCTCGTAGGGTTTGACGAACCACTTCCCGATGCGCACGAAGCCGCGGTTCATGAGGCAACGCTCCAGCAGGTTGTGGATGGCTTTGAACAGGAGCGTGCGACACTCGTAGGACAGGCCGCTCTCCCACTCCCCGTCCTCCTCGCCTGCGGACGACGCAACCAGACAGGTTAGCCTTCCAGCGCTACACACATGCTACTCTTGCCCCGTTCTGAACCCCAAGAATCAGCTGTTTCAGAGTACCAGCCGGGGGAATGCTGGTATGATATGATAGTGGCTAGGTAGAGGTGCTTGACTTACAAGCCTAAAAAAATTAAGGTAATATATTGAGTGGCTGGTTACATTTTAACAGTCACTGGCCAGTTGGCCAGTGGACAAAACAGTACATTTTGGACCCTGGCACCAATTCAATCTATTAACACTTAATGTTTCCAACTCACACTAATCACTAAAGAATAAAAAGAAAGTTAAAATGAACCGTTCTGACCACATAATGAAAAGATGTAAAGACTTTTTTTTTTTTTTTGCAACTATAACCACAGTTTTCCAAAATGCATATTTGCAGTTAATTAAGCAGCGCAGATCACACATTTTGAAGTGGAACTTACTTGAGAGCTCATTATGGATTAGCTCTGCGAAGCTGGGGTCGTCTCCCCACCAGAAGAGCCACAGCTCTCTGCGCCCCGGGGTGTGGTGTCTCCGCCACACGCTCAGCACGTCTGCCGAAAGGCATCGACTGAAGCTGCAGAGGATGGGGTCCTCCTCAGTCACGGGGAAGAGGATGGGCGACGAGGTGGGCCCCTGCCACACGAAACGTCTCCATTTGATTCCCGTCAGGTCGGCCTGAGAAATTTGGGCGAGGGACAAATTTGAGAAAGGTGGGAGAGTGAGCAACGCCATTGCTGCAGCACTGAAACCAAGCATCTGTTCATGAAAACATCACAGAGTCATGTCAACAATCGGTACTAGCTAACTATTTGTCACTACGAATATGTTATGTTCAATAAACATTATTAGACTTGAAACATCCAATATCATGGCTAACTGACATAACATGCATTAATATGCATTGCAGATAAAAAAAATTTACAATGATGCCAGGGCATCACAATATGATTGAAATAAATACTGCTGTTATTCACTCCTTTGAGACACTATGCATAATAAAAGTTTGCAAAACACACAACACAAACAATTTCACTCAGCCCTTCCGTCACCTCGTTATTCATGTAATCGGGGCAGCACATTAACGTCAAAGCATTGCTTTACATTGCTTCAGCATAATCAAGATTTGTCACACAGATAAAAGATTGTGTGCTTCACCCTATGGATCACACCAGCAAACCGCTTGTTGCTAACACTAGCATCACACTTTAACACAAACATCGCCTAAAACGGCGATCACATCAAAACCAGACCATAAATCCAACTTTATGATCGGTTACTTGTGGGCAGTAAGATAAAGTTGGCCCAGTGTTTCAGGTGGAAGGCCTCCTCCTCCACTGACGGTACAGCTCTGTTCGCCTGATTAGCCAAAATGGCTCTCCGGCCTTGGCCCGGGAGCTAGCCTGCTCGGCTAGCCGCGCAGCGCCTCACCAGGCAGAAGAGGTTGGAGTGGCAGTCCTCCAGGCTGGCCCCGTTCGGTACGAAGCACGAACTCATCCTTCTTCAGCGTGCGGCCGTCCCGTTCAGGTCCATCGTCTCTCGAATGGATGCGAGGGGAGGAATCTCTAGTTGCAGCTCCGTGGTCAGCCGGCTCGGCGCTACATAGAGCTAGCTCCGGGCTAACGGACAACTTCTACCAGCCCCGGATCATCTAATACCCAGAACTACAGCGAGAGAGACAGCAAACGGCGAGACGTACGGTTTTAAGCTCCACGACTCATAAATCAAACGTGAAATGTATTGTCTGCTCCGGTCAGCAGCCCGCTTGTTGTCACGGAGCCACGGCGTCCGGCGGACAACGTTAATGTGGCATGGACGGGCTGGCGTTCAATCAGAGCAGCACAGTTGGGTGTGCGGGGACGAAAATATGAAATCGCATTAGGTAACACACACACTTCAGCTCAGCGGCACAGCGCCCGGGGAGCTAACGTGCTAAGCTAGCCGACCCGAAACAGTTTCAAAGCAAAGGAACTCTCCCCTCCCCCTGGTTAGCCGTTAGCCTGCTAGCGGCAGAGCTAACGTACCGAAGACCCAGCGCTAGCCAGCCAAATAAAACCTTCAGCCGCGCCGCCCTCCCGTGATCTGAAACAACCACGCCCCGCGGACATCGTTAAAAAACCACCCTTAAAACGAATTCGCCCCGGATTTCGCGAGATTACTTATCGGCTACTTCCATCTCACTGATCCGTGGGTCCTGCAGATTTCCATTATTTCGATTCATGGATTGAGTTCTTTAATGGCGGCCAGGAGGACAACTCTGCCTCTCGACTCCAATTGGCCAGTCTGCCCCAGTGGGGGCGTGGCCAGGCGTCCAGTGGCTCCATGACTTCACGGCTATATTAGAGACAAGGCATTATCTGTCATCTACATTGGATCACTTTCTAAACCTGTTTCATGTATGACAGGGGAAACATCCTGCATTCTTCTGATTTCACAGGAACTCTTTTTTCAATATTTTAGGACAAATACAAGCAGTAAGCTGTATATTAACTTTGATGAATATATAAGCTAATTTAACAAGATATGTTGTATGATACAAAATGTTAATATTATGAGTAATTTGAGCAGAAAGGACAGCGGATTACCGGCTTTCTGAATCTTAAGTCTTTCATATTTTGAAAATAATTCCAACAAGTTCCACAAAAAAAAAATCGAACACAAAATATGTCACTATCATGTCATAAGGTGTGTAATTATGATGTGTAACTATAATTAGTCTTATCATCAACTACTATTTTAAGTAAGTATTTTAAGAATCAACATGAGTAGGCTAATTGATGATGAGTGATGATAATACCATGAGATTATCAAATATTGCCTTTCCATTATTATAATAGATTGGGACTAGATACAAAAGCCAGTTTTAGAACAACATTTTTTTTTAGAAAGAAGCTCCATGAGGAATTCGCTCATTTCGAGATGAATTGTTGTGTCAAACTACACCACAGGGCGGAGACATTCACAAAGCATTTGGTTACTTTGCATTGTCCTGATAGGTTGGAGCAAAGGGGGCGGAGCCACAGAGGAACGTCAACAACATACCTGGAGCTGATAGGTTGGTGCAAACGGGGCGGAGCCACGGAGGAACGTCAACAACATGCCGGAAGCTGAGAGCCCAGCAGACCGACAGCCGCAGGAAGCGATCCGTGATAAACACAACATAGTGTCTTTAATATCACATTTCGCTGACGATAATCTGACTATTGTGCGGGTATGAACTGTGATTCAGCTGCCACGTGTGCAATATGATATCGTCATTATTTTGTTGCTATACTTGCGATTGCAGTGTGAGCTGCCTCTGTAACCTTTCCTCTTAAGTGTCCATTATTCCTTATATTGTGTTAAATATTGAGTTATATCAGGCCAAACTATTCTTAAAGACGCAATGTACTCCAGCTGCAGCAATTTCTCAATGCTTGCACGATATTCCCTTTCTATTCATCTGAGATCTCGAGTATGAACACACGTGTTATTAAGTTGATGGCAACGAGCAATTATACCTGTTTCCATAATGACTGCTTCTCTCTGTATCTCACACAGAACATCAGCACTGGACTGGCCCTTGCTGGTGTTTTAATTATAGCAAGGAGTATCAAACTGGTAAGAAAGTACTCTGGACAAACATAAAAAAAAATATTTGGTCATTTTGCAGCAGACTCTTAAATTCGAAGTAACTAACAGTGAAACCAGGTTCATGTCATTAGGTGCGGGGTAGGGACAGCATCCCTAAGCCCAAGGCTGCCTAAATAGACATGGGGAGCTTTAATCAAGTCCCCTTCGGCTGGGATTCAAACACAGCAACACACCAACACTTGTCATAGCTGCAAAACCAAAAGGAAGACTGGATAAAACAAAGAGCCAACGTCTTTCATTATGTTGCTTGTTTACTCACGTAGGTGCACATTTAAACGAGGCAAAGCAAGCCCAACCCAACCTGAAATTATGCTAACAATACTTTGCCATGAAAACAAAAATGTTTTCTTTGTAAATAACGTCCTTGTCTGTATTTATGTAGACCCATTAAAAAAAAAACAAAAAAAAAAAACGAGCGACTGACAACTAAACACTTCTGCCCGTTGCTGTTCTCCTTCCGCCTCTTCAGACCAGCACGTTCAGAGCAGCGTCTGAGATCCCTGCTCGTTTCATCCAGGGTAACGTCAGCCTGCGGGGCAGAGTCCGCACTATTTCAGACCACGGCCTGGAAGTGGAGCACGTTCCTGTCGTCCTTCCTGTGGTAACGCGGCTGTTTTCTAAATGTAAGGATCGTCGTCCGTCTCTCTCTCTTCACCCTTGTGATTCCTGGATGGACGCTGTGCTCGAGTCTCTCCACTTGGGTTTGACTCGGCTCGACACCCGAGCTCGAGCTACAAGCCCATGTGAAAACAGCATGTGAATCCCTAACAGGGCCCTCTCTACGCGCTACTAGACACACAGCTAGCCTCTGTTTGTTGCACATCTAATTTAGGATACAACATTCATAATCCTGCGGAGTTGACACACACAATAAGGTCATTTTGACTCAATGTTATCATGATGATGGCATTGCATAGTCAGCATTACTTTAGCTAGAGAGCTTTACCTAAGATGGAATATTGTCTTTGTATAATTCACATGAATACTCTGTGGCTTTCTCTCATAGTTGCCTGATAACTGCGTTCCTGGCAGCTTCTTGTTTTAAGCTACTGGTTTGAAATGTCTGTCTGTTAACATATATGTTTGGCTTACTGATTGATTCGCAATCAGTTAGCAATCACCCCCACACACACACACGACCACAACTGATAAAGCCTTTTGTTTGATCCTGTTCAGGTGTGCGTTCGTCTTCGCTGGTGGTGCGTTTGGCAGGGGTGGAGCCAACACCAGAGGGGCAGATATGGCTGCAGAACCTACTGGTGCCTGCACAGGTGGTCTGGTTCAAACCAATCAGCAGAGAGGACAACATACTCCACTGTCTCGTCTCCCATAGTAAGGTCAGAAAATAGCTCTGTATTCTAGTCATCATTCATGTATGTGTGTGTGTGTGTGTGTGTGTGTGTGTGACTAATAACACTGACATACAGTTAACATTGTATTGTATCTAAATTATTTAGCCCATTTTTTATAAACCACATGATGTAGCCAAAGTCACATTTCCACCTATGTTGAAAATAAAATCTATTCTATTGTATTATAACTTTTAAAAAGTAAAAGAAATATGCAACATTGTTGCAGTGAGGCCATTAGATTTCTCTCCAGCAGGGGGTGTTGTGGAGCCTCTGTGTGAATGAGGAGTTACTTCGGCTGGGCCTGGCCCGCACCGTACCGATACGTGGCGTGGCTCCGGACTCTCGTCTCTACTGGCGTCTCCACAGGAAGCTGCTGAAGGCCGAGTCAAAGGCTGAGAAGAAGGGCAGGGGACTGTGGAAGGAGAGGAGTTTCTGGGAGAGAGCCTCTGATGCTGTCAGGTACAACAGACTGTTCAGCGCTGTAAAGAGACTCTTCAGAAGACCGTGATTCTTCAAGGGAACGAGTGACTCATCGGGAGACAAGAATGTGAAACTTTTAGATGGAATGAATTTGTCACTTAAACAAACAACAAAGACAAAGTGATTTTTGAGTGGCGTTCTGTGTTGACAAAATACATCAAGCACTCGTATTTCACACCCATTACGTTTTGTGTCAAATCTTTCATTCATGCAAATTCTACCGTGCCATCGACTTTTTTCAGCGGCTGGCGCAGGTGTCATGGCTTGGTTGTGGTTGAAGATTCTGTTCTCTTCTCCTTCCTGTGTTAAACCACATCGCCAAGACTCTCTGCTCAGTGACCTGCATCTCCCTTGTGTGTAGGTGTCTTAGTGTGAGTGTGTGATTGTGTGACACAGCCCCCTCCCCTCCCACCACCACCACCCCCCCACCCCCAACAATGGAGAGGAGTTGTATTTAAATGGCGTTGGAAATGAAGGGGGTTCACTAGGCCCTCTTTGAGACCACTGTTGCTATAGGAACACCAAGTCTGAAAGACAAAGCATGTCAGAGGCTGGCCACCGTAATGGCCGCCCTCAAACCCCATGGGAGTCTTGTGTGTATGTGTGTGTGTGTGTGTGTGTGTGTGTGAGTGTGAGTGAGGGGGTCCTTTTCCCAGTATGGCAGTATTTTCCCAGTATGGACTCGTAAAGACCTCCATTTGATCTAATTGGACTAAAATATTAGAGCACTTAGCCACCAACTCACTGGGGACAATAGAGAGCATCTGGGCAGTGACCTTAATAAACTATAAAGCCACTGTGTTGGACCAAACCCACAACCATATCATTATGTCTGTCATTTTGAACAAGTTGATATTTTCAGAAAATTATTGTTAGATCCTTTAAAAAACTGTATGTAATGTAACGTGAACTGATCCCCAAATAAACACGACGGAAAGTAAGGAGGGCATTAACGTCCAGTGTACTCTATATTCAACATTGACATTCATATCTCCTCCACAATTCATGACTGGTGCCTCTACCCGTGTTCCCCACATCCTTGTGGAGGCCGTGATGCAGGGGGGAGCGTATGTTCTTCAGTGGAGTCAGACAGCGAAAGTTAGAGCTTTGTCAATCCAACGGGCGCAAGGAGATTAGCGAAGGGGGGTGGGGGAGGCAGGAGCTTGGCGAGAGGGATGAAAGGGGATTTTGGGGTCTGTACACAAAGGGGAGGGAGGAGGAGTCCCAGGGGTAGGAGATGGGAGGGAGGGAGGGAGGAGGAGGAGGAGGAGGAGGGTGAATCAGCTTGCCTTTCTTTTGTTGTGTAAATGTTACTAGCAGTTGCTACTGCCAGGCTGGCTCCTGATTGGTGGGATGGTTTAAATTGTAAGGTGCACGCCGTGCTGCTGATGGCTGGTACTGGCAGACTTTGAACTGTCACCGGAGGATGGGTGGGAGGGAACGTTCGGAGGAGGAGCAGACCGCCCTGGCCTGGGCTCACACGCTCACAGGGGTACTGTACTGTGTGTACTCTGCACACTGCTCTCTACTGTTCTTTTGTGTCCACGTGATAACAATTGGATTATATTTAAGTACCAGGTGTTTCATTTGGATGAATCTGGGGAACAATTGTGATATGAAACAATGAATGTAATAATTAATCTAAAACAAAAATTATAAAGTCAGACACGCACTAAACTATAAAGCACAAAAATCGAATAAAAAATAGAAAGTTATATAGCTGCATCAAAGTAAACATTGTGGTGTAGTCTGCACTACCCCACTAAATGGTACTGTCTTACTACACTCTTCTACTACAGAGTAGTACGTTAATAATGCAGGGTCCGTCTGTGAATAAGTACACCTCGCACTGTCTTGCATAATTAAAAGTAGCCCATGGAGCTGAACGTTGAAGCAGTCCGCTCCGGCTCCGGCTCTGGCTCCGGTCTGGGTTTTATGGTGAGCCGCTGGTCCCACGCTAGCAGCACCCATTTGAAAAAAGAAGGCCCTGTGCTTGTGGCTGTAGGTAGCCTCCTACACCAGTGGAGCTATTGGGACGTCCTCCCTGTGAGAGACCTCTATCAGTGCGCAGGGCTGTGCTCCATGCACAGCAGACTGAAGCAGGACTGTGTTGGTGTACGGGACAGTACTTCACAAGGGAGCTTTCTAACTCAGAAGGACAAAATAAGAAAAGGTTCAAAAGTAAGTTTGCCTTTTTTTTTTTTTTTCTTCATGTGTGTAAGGATGTCACTATTTGCTTTTGTTGATTTGTTGTGTAGTGTTTGATGTTGTTTCGTTTTTTTGTGCATGTGTGTGTGTATGTGTGTTTTAGAAATGGTATTGTGTGTATTGTCTCAGCAGGAGTGCACATGTGCTTGGAGGAAGTGTGCCCCTGCCCATGATGGCTCTGCAAAGAGTAAACATTGGCGTTCTCAATAACACCTTTGAATCGATGCAGACACACTTCCCCCAAAGGAGTAAATAGAGGCTCATACTGACTTAATGACTAAAATTGTAGTTCAAAAGTTAAAACAAACTAAACTACTTCAGCTAGATTTGGAGAACAGCACCATCTACTACACATTGTACTGCACTTTAGGATTCCCATCCCGGCTGTGTGCTGGACAAGAGATTTGCAGCAGAACAGCAGCAGTGTATGGAATAACAAAGACCATTCTAATGCTCAGCTGGTAGCCCACAGGGAGAAAGAGACAGCATACACTGCCCCACAAAAAGCAGCTCCTTAGCTCCTTATATATTCCCATTAGTGGTGAGTGTGTGTGTGTCTGTATCTCTGTTTGGGTGTGTGGTTGTCCATGTGTGTGTATCTGGCCCTGTGTGTGTGTGTGTGTGTGTGTGTGTGTGTGTGTGTGTGTGTGTGTGTGTGTGTGTGTGTGTGTGTGTGTGTGTGTGTGTGTGTGTGTGTGTGTGTGTGTGTGTGTGTGTGTGTGTGTGTGTGTGTGTGTGTGTGTGTGTGTGTGTGTGTGTGTGTGTGTGTGTGTGTGTGTGTGTGTGTCAGTATGTGCCCCTGTGTGTGTGTGTGTGTGTGTGTGTGTGTGTGTGTGTGTGTGTGTGTGTCTGTTTGGGTGTGTGGTTATCCATGTGTGTGTATCTGGCCCTGTGTGTGTGTGTGTGTGTGTGTGTGTGTGTGTGTGTGTGTGTGTGTGTGTGTGTGTGTGTGTGTGTGTGTGTGTGTGTGTGTGTGTGTGTGTGTGTGTGTGTGTGTGTGTGTGTGTGTGTGTGTGTGTGTGTGTGTGTGTGTGTGTGTGTGTGTGTGTGTGTGCGTGTGTGTGTGTGCGTGCGTGCGTGCGTGCGTGCGTGCGTGCGTGTGTGTGTGCGTGGCCGGCGCTTCCATTACACTCCATTAATACCTGAAGACATTCCGATTGCGATGATGCCGGAAGTCTGTCTGCGTGGAGGCCGTAACTCTTCCATGACCCTGAAAGCCGCTTTCGGCGGTCTCTCTCTCCGTCTGAGTGTCTGTTTGTCTCTCGCTCTGCGCCGGCCCGGGAATGCAGTGACTCGTAAACAATCCGACATGGCTCTGTCTGCTCAAGGAAAACATGGCAGACAGGCCCGGCCTCCCCCCGCCAGAACCATCCTGTGGGAGGGGGGGGGCCATCAGGCCCAAATGATGCGGAGAAAGCTTGTGACGCACTCCTCAGATTCTGTAATGGATGGGTGTGACTTGTTTGAATGAAGACACACACACACACACACACAGACACACACACTGGATGTCAGCGTGTGATCAATGCAGAGACAGTCTGCCCTCTTGTTTCCCCTCCTGAAGCTGGTGGTTTGGGTCGCCACCCAGCGGGGTCACATGTGTTTTTACACTCGGAGTCGGACGTCGTCGACAGGCGGAACTGAACGGTAACACCAACGGATGTGTCTGCCGACTCCTCGTGAGAGTGCAGCTTGATTCTGATTGCTTGAGGCTTGAGTCAAGGTAAAGCCGCGCGTACTTTCTGTGTAATCGTTAGCAGTTTGTTGTGAAACCATCCTTTGTTACAAAAGACGCACGTGTCTTCC
>OMKI01056497.1:7024-20576 GCA_900302315.1 Phycis blennoides
CTACACACACACACACACACACACACACACCGTGCAGCTTCCAGTTGAATGAATCTATTTGATGTGACGATGAGATCACCATGCAAATGAACACGACAATGTTATCCATCACCATAACGTGGCGGGACGGGGCTCAATATTCAATCCACCATCATCATGTATCAAAGGCTTTTATCTGAAGCGGCTTGCAGTGAATGCAGACGTGGCATTAAGGAGCAGGCATCATTTGGCCACCTTACACGACCATGCCTAGAGGCTGGGCTCCATCAGCCAACCGACAAGCAAGACGGGACCCTCATAACAATGAATTGACTTCATACCGTGCCTTTTCCTGAGCCCAATGCGCCAGACAACAAGTGGTAAAAAGCAACAAGAAGACAAGAACATTAAATATTCAAAGGTCCTCGTAGGCCAATATAACATGATGTGCTTTGAGTAGGGCTTTGAATGTTTTGAGAGGGCTCTCTTTTGTGAGGGAGTGTGGGACTGTGACTCCACAGCTCTGGAGCAGCACAGCTAAGGAACCTCCACCTCCCGCCGCCGTCTTGAGCTTTCAGCGGGGCCGCTGCAGGGAGACAGCGGAGGGGACGGGCAGGCGGGTTCAGTGGCACGGATGGCCCGGTAGGTGTGAACCAGGACCTTGAAGTCAAGGTCACGCTCCAGTAAGCGAAACCCGCCCCTGTTGGGATTTACGTTTGCATGACAACTCATGATACTCTTAATCAACATAATCATTCTCAGACACATTGGCCCGGTCCTTTTATCGCGTCACGATCTCATTCAACTCTCAACGTGCCAATGACGTTTCTGGGGCGCTTCCTCTCTGGAACCAACCGTTCCCTTGCTAATCAGAACCAGAATCACGAATGGTTATTTGCACGAAGTAGGTTTGCACATGCAAGGAATTGTACTTGGTGGTTGGTGCATGATAACTTTGTGATAAGAGTTAAGTTAATATAAAATGTGTACACTTGTTCATGAATGTGCAAATGGCAAATTGCAAATGTGCAAAGTCAACAACTGGCCTGAGGAAGCAGTCCGGCATTTCGCTTGCATGACAGTTAATACGGACTTTAACCCTGGATGTAAAACATTTAGAATGAAGCCGAATTACACAATGAATGAATCTTATATTATTATAGAATTTCAGATATTACATTACATTATGAGAGAGAAAGACAGCAAGAGAAGAGGAATGACATAGATGAATGTCACACCATCGATGGCGTCTCCGTGCTCCTCATCATGTTCCTCCAGTCTCTGAACGTCGTCTCAAAGAGAGGAGGATTCCCTTCTGTCACGTTCACGTCTTTATCCCAACCGGCCCCAGATGGGATCAGGTGGGCACGGTGTCCTGTGGCCCTCGGAGCAACTCAGGATGAAACAGACCATAAGAGGCTCAGCGGTTGATTAATGGTCGGCCGGGCCTGACCTTTCGGGGGGGGGCTGTGTACCGTTTCCGGGAAGCTAAACTGAACTAAGCGGTTTTGCAAACGCGCGTCTTCCTTTAAGCGAATGAAACCGTTTTTTCCTTTTATTAAATCAACAGCCCCACACGGCTACAGACACTCACCGAAACACATGAACAGGGTGAATGTGTCGCGCGCACCGCGGCCACCCACCCACGCGGCAGCACGCGCGCTAGTAACGTGGAGAGACGCCGCCAGGAATACAACACGGTGGGCATTCAATCAGAAGGTGGGAACTCAAACCTGTCAACGTCCCCGAAATGGCATCAGTCAAGCTTTGGCTCTAGAGAAATGGGTGTTTTCACACCCTCCTCTGACTCCCAGACACCAACGAAGGGCTCAGCATCCATCGTGTGGCTGGCGGCGGTCGACGCAGTCGGCCTACGCTGGGCGGGTCCCGCAAGGGTGGAAGCGGTGGACGTTCATCTCAATTTAAAGTGCCTCTGACAGGCACTCGCCATCCAGGGCCACAAGCGTGATTGTCGCCACCGGCCAAAAATGCTACTCACGCAGCGCCGCGACACAGATGATAGGCCAATATCGACCACTCTCTCCCCCCGTAGGGCTACAGGCTAATACAGGCTAAAAGCCTGGTATCTATGGACTTGTTAATACTGCACATTGTTGACCCTACTTCTGTAATGTTTATATTACACAGACTACACAAAAAGGCAGACCATTAACTTGTGTGTTGTATATATGAGTAATTTAACACCTAGCTTGACACCATTCTAACCACTGATACGTCTGTTGATAGTATTGCTATCGCTGAATAACTGAATAGCTTACTGCATCGCTGGCTAAAGGCTGGAATCGTGTCATATGATAAACTATGTACAGCGTCGAACGACAACAACACAGCAAGTCTCACACAAGCTCACGTCATTTAAAGGAGAAACGCACGCACGCGCGGCTACAGCCATGGATTGAGAGACATTTAGCATGAGACAAGAATCCCTGGTGGTATAGCGTCGTGTCCCTGTGACACAGAAACCTACTTCCCTTACCCACCGCGTTTAATATTTTACGTCGCTCCGTGTGAGCAGAGGGAAGGAGAGGACCGGGGGAGGAGAGGCATCCAGGAGCTACAAAACTAATTGTAGGCTTCTAAAAGCAGGTTCATTTTCCTTTCATCAACGGACAAAATGCCCACGTGTCGGGCATTAAGTGCACACTTGGCAGCGCGATAGTGGAGGCTTTCAGGGGTATCCTGTTGGCGATGGGAACGAGCCATGGCTTCATCGCGGCTCCCGGGCCAACATGTAGTGGGAATAGCGAGAAAATAAAAGCCTCTCCTTAATAAGGTATTCATGGCTTTTCATTTTTGTTTAAAAATTATTTTTTCAGACGACCAACACTGATTGCCATGTTAAAATGCTATGCTTAAAACGATTGGGCGTTTAATTGATCCTTCCGGGTCTATTGCCCACGTGTAGTGCGGCAACGATTGGTTTCAATTAATGTGCGTAAAAACAAGCCGGAAAAAGAAAGTCGGCAAACATAGCCGTGTTGTCATCTGTGCAATCGGACTGCGTCTGCGTGTCGTGTTAATTTTGTTGGCTTGTTTTCCCTCTCTGAGCACCCTGGCCTCTCACTGAAGAACGATTACCATGAAAAATTAAAGAGCTACCTTTAGGGGCTGTTGAAAACAAATGTGGAGAAAATTATTAAAATAATAAAGTGAGCATCCAACCGTTTCTTTGAGGGGCTCAGTCTTGTTAAGCTGTACTACTTGTTGATGTATACCAAAAAGGTAACAATTGTCGCTCAGATGAAATTGATTTAACATTTGTTGAATTCATGAACATGTTTTTCATTTGCATTGCTAAAACAATATAGATGGCCTGGAGTTTGAATTCATGTGTGCCGTGGCAAATATTGTCTCGAAGGGCATAAGCATGCAGTGTCATTTGCATGGTGAATTGCACAGATGCACGTGTTCAAATAAATAAGCCTACACTTTACATACCCGCATTTGGGTGTACAATATATTAAGGCACAAACTCCAACCTAAGTAAACAGTAACAACGAACAGCAACAACAGTAGTAGCAGTAGCAAGCAATACACGTAATACCACAAATACAAGACTACAGTCAAAAAAAAAAAAAAAAAAAAGAAACACATACATGAACATAAGCACATTACATAAGGGCGCTCTGCTCCTCTATACGGCCCGATCAAGGGAGTCTCTGCAAACAGTCACGCACGAAGAATAGCATAGCGTCGATGAACCACCGCAACTCTCAAATGTGTGGAAACGTATCCCGGAGATAATAGGAGGCGCTCGTACGTTAAGGTCCCTGATAGGGTTATGAAAAGGGTGTGAGTGAAGTCATTTTCCATTGAGCCCATTGATTCCGACTGCGCTCTCACCTCCACGTCAGGGCGTGCCGCCCTACTCTACAGCCGATTAAATGGATGGAAGAGAGACACTTGGCCTCCACTCCACAGGAGAGAAGTGCACTTGAAAGTGATCCTCTTGCCAAAATCACTTATCAACGTGATGACACCAACAGAACTGCCATGTCGTGTGATTAAAACAAAAAAGGAGTGGATCAAGCTCATAGATTTAAAGACTGTACTCTGCACAAACTGAAGCTGAACGACAACATTTCAATTCACATTTGCCGCTGCGTATGGCTCAATCTCAAAGAAGGTCTCTCACAATGGTTTTTATTCTAACCATACGGCTGGGAATACCCAGACCATCATAAATTAATAACATATATTAATAACGGTTAGGATACATAATGCACGTGTCCTGAAGTGCACACTTATGTATACCGTTATTGTATTCTCACAAAGATCATGGCGACTGTGTTGATTGTTTATTGTCTATTGTCTATTGATCATTGTCACGCACCAACCACCGAGTCGAATACCTTGAATGTGCAAACCTACTTGGCAATAAACATCTTTCTGACTTCTGACTTCTGACTTCTTTTGACTCCTGACTATAATGGGATACATGGAGATCAGATTTAACTTGTTTGTGGTTATTCTAGGTTTTAAGAATAAGCGTCTAAATGAGGTGAGGTGTGAGAGACAGCACGAGTAAGGCCTTTAGGGAACAGGAGGTCAAACGATGGTATTCATGATGAACAATCATTGGACCAGTCTCTGTATTGTCATACAGAGGATGAGAACAGATAACATATCCGGCGTATAAAGATACATTATATTTTTTTAAAAGGAAATTGAGCAAAATGGCACACATGGTCTATTTAACACAACCATAATTGTAAACAAGCGACAGGGACTGATAACAAATACGACTGCAAACAACCCCACATCAGCGGGTGCAGGCTGATTCGCCAATAACTATCAGTAGCAGCAGTCATGCTTATCATTATAATATAAATATTAACATAGGCTAATTGGTGGAATGCATGAAGTGCTTGGTGCTTCAATTCATTTAAAACTTAATGTCCAAGACACGCTTCTTTGGATGTGTATGCGGAGGAGTATGTGTGTGGACGAGGACGGGATTCTGTTTTTTCCACACACGTTTCACCACACCGGGTCATCACTCACCGAGTCGCTTGCGTTTTTACGCAGCTCTGCCTCCTCGTCCGCGGCCACCACCGCCGGGTCGACCACGAGCTTCTCGAAACACGCCGAGCCGAGTGAGGAGCTCTTCTGTTGGGACATGATCAGCTGAGTGACGACGAGCTTGGGGCTTCCATGTGTGGTCAGCTCGGGCTTGCTCCCCGTAGGACCCGCAGCAGCCCCGAGGGGCTGCAAGGGATCCCCGGCACTGGTGCCCGGGAGCGGGTCATCACCACGAGACGCGTCTCCCTTGAAGGGCGGCGGATGGGAGCTGCACAGATTGGGCTGGGACGACGAAAAGACGCGGTCCATCTGTTTCTTTTTCCTTTTAAACATCCACAGACCCGATTCCTTCTTACTGCCGTCTGCCCCGCCTGAACTTCGACGTTCGGAACCCAATTTGGGGCTAAGCCACGGTTTGGTTTTCACTTGGAAATTCTTCCACATCCTCCGTTGGTATGATAGCGATTCTTGTCCCTTATTGCTGCTGCTGCCGCTGCCGCTGCTGCTGCTGTCCTTGGGTGTCTTATCCTCCATGGTGCTTGTGCAGCAACCGGCCAGCCTGAGCCCACTCTCTGTAGTGAATGAATGTCAACGTGTGCAGATACACAGCGTAGTACCACTTCTTCCACTGACGACGACGATCAATAAGAGTGCCAAGCCGAGCCCGCGCAACGTGGGTACTAAGTCTGTTACACTCAAAACAGTCCAATCCTTCGCGAGTAGGGCACAGGGTGAATGCAAAACGGTGAAACGACCAACATGTTGTGTTTTTTTTGTTTTTGTTTTTTTTTTTGTTTTCTTATATTATCGTAGCGTTCTTAAAATGACGCGCAAGTTGCCGCACAGTGTCATCCTATGTTAAAAAAAAACCCATCACATCAGCGCGCAAGATAATCATCACGATATAAACTGATTGACATGCAGTGTTTATGTCACGGGTCTACAGCGCCTTTCAAGGTGTTGTGATTAACTCGCCTCAAAGCTTTAACGCAACGTATTGAAATGTGGTGCTGCTGATGCTGAAGGCTGTAAGCCATAAAGCGCCCCCCACTGGTCGTCTTGTTGAATAATAATTAGTCGAACGCCGGCGATTACGTAATATGAACCGCATAATTCCCCGGGGAAATTTCTTGTCACTCATTCATCTTTTTTTCAAGTCATGTGTAATGTCGACATGGTTATCTGTTTGCATGTGTACCTTTCCATACATAGGCCTAGGCCCATATGTGTGCGTGGTTCAGTTTAGACTATCACTGTTTTTCAGAATAGGTAAAATATAATTTTTGTTGGAGCACCTTGGCTCGTTGGGCTTTTTTGGCCTGGGCTGAGGGCCAGATGTGTTACACATCTGCAGTCAGACCCTGCAAACGATAGGCTTATTTGCTCACTTGATCCAGCCGGGCTGCTAAGATGCTGTAGGCTACTGCTGCAGTGCATAATTACTCACTGCCACCAACCAACCAGCCGACCCTACAGGGCCCTGTTCCAGCAGTGGAGACCAATGCACACCAGTGGATGTGGATGTCTCTCTCTCTCTCTCTCTCTCTCTCTCTCTCTCTCTCTCTCTCTCTGAGGTCATCCAATTATATGTTTGTGCTATTCTAACAGAGTGGAAGACTCTGAATTTGCAGGTGGATGTGCAAATGTGGCTGGAATTAATTTAGATCTCCTTCTCCCAGTGCTCCCACTCTACAACAGGCCTACAATGGTTGCATGGGTTATCATTCAAAATGGCCAGTAAAAGCCTGCCAAAGTGTTATTTGTAAGGTATAGGTTCTAGAATAATGGCTTCAGAGCGATTTACCTTTTTCAGGTCCAGTGATCCCAAAGCCAGATGCAAGAAGGTAATGCCATGGCGACCTACCACCCTGGGGCCTTGTGAAGAATAACTACCCATTCAGGTACAGAAACATACGGCCACAATGAAAGCCCATCTACGCCATACAGTATCTCACACACTGTCTGATCAGCTGTTACGTGCCGTTTGTTCTCATTGTGAGGAGCGGAGTCCACCCCAAGCTCATTACAGTTCATGCACGAGGAGAGATGCACGTTCATTAAGAAGGGGCGGTCGGGGGGGGGGGGGGGGGGGGGGGGGGGGGGGGGGGGGGGGGGCAAGAAGCATCCATATTTCATGTTTCAATTTATATTCAAATGAATTGAAACCATAACACCAACGCCAACACCAACCGTGGGGCCTGCAAGGCTTCTAAATCAACCACACACCCGAGATTGCATAACTCAAACTCCATGATATTATCCTGTGGAAATGATATGATTGAAACGTTACACGTGCGCATACGGACTGACGCTATCATGTCGAGCACGAGTCTTTGATTTGTTTCTCTGTCTCAACGGATCATTTTCATTTGAATTCACACCCTGGAAGCAACACTTTCGGATGAGCAAGCTTCACTTGCACAAAGAAGAACACAAAAATGCATTTGAATAATAAATATCATGTAAAAAATAAATTGTGCTATTTAAGTATCCATATTAAGTATCCACAAAATGTAATTTAATTTCAGCTGGATTTGGAATTTTGTGATTTCCTTCACTTGCCAACAGCGTGGGAAAATCAGTTTCTGTATGGAGCCCATTGTTGTTTCTAAACACGTATTATTATTAACATTTTCTTAATGATAAAAGGAATGCAGAGAAATGACTGTGTTTGGCCTGGAGAAGTTTGTGTTGTTGTAGTAATGCAAGATAAATGAGAATGACCCTGAACATTTCAGTGAAGGGGTACCTTTGAGGGAAGATAACACACATTGAGTGTGCTCTCCTACACTGACATGTCAATGCTCAGTGATACATACTATGGGGGCTTTTCATCATTCTCATGCGCACACAGACACACACACACACACACACACACACACACACACAATAAACTGCTTGAATTTATATATAATTTCAATTTCCTACAATGGCTCCATCTCTGCTTCTTGGAGTGCAGTGCCATCCTTCTTGTCGTTCTGAACACAAAGACCTTCATAATGTCTTTGAAGTCCATCTGCTCAGTAATTTCACAGCTTCACACTCAATGAAAAGTAGCCTATTGCCAGGTTATTCAGATTCCCCTGGCTCATTGTGAAACGCATGTAATGCTTCACGAATTGAGTTGGCAAAAAAAAATCTCTCTCTCTCTCTCTTGTTACATGAACGTGCTGAATCGTGGTCGCATTCTGATCCGATGTGCCACTTCCAAGTTCACATGTGGTCTCAAGAAGGCGTGAACACAATCTGACCACGAGCTCGTCACATAATTGGCTATTTGTAATTAGAACCACGCCCCATGCCCTTAATTCAATGTGAGTAAAATATACGCTATTTTTTTTTCATTCTGGCTTGTAGTACACAACAATGTAAATATTTTCCAGAAAACATGACACCTGATAATGTGATCAAATGTGCACCTAACTTGATTGAAAGTGTAATAAAACCAAATAATGTGATAACATCGCCAGACTGATATTACAATTGTTGCCAATAATTTATTACCTTTCAGGTGGGTCATTTTGAAGCATAATGTAATAAAGTAAAAAAGGATGCTTTTTTTTCTCAGAAATCTAGTGTGCAAGTAGGCCTATACCAACCACAAACAAACCATTGAGTCTCTTTACTTATCTTACGTTGCTTTCTGTTACTACAGCTGTTTATATCTTGCTTTATTTTTGCTGCGGCTTCATGCTTTTACGCTATCCCCCTTTGCTAATATTACAATACAAATTTCCCTGCGGTATGATTAATAAATGATTATCTTTTAACTGCAAATCCATCATATTAACCATTAATCACAGTTACAGTCTCAAAGGTCTTCACAGGAAATAAATACTCACCAGCCACTTTATGAGGCTCACCTTCTAGCATCGGGTTGAACCCCCTTTTTGCCTTCAGAACCGCCTTAATCTGCTGGAAACATTCCTCAGAGAGTTTGGTCCGTATTGCTGTGATAGCATCACAGAGCTGCTGTTGACCGTGGAGGCCAGTTGAGTCCAGTGAACTCATTGACATGTCCAAGAAACCAGCCTGAGAGGACTCCGGCTTTGTGACAGGGCGCATTACCCTGCTGGAAGTCGCCAAGATGGGTACACCGTGGTCATAAAGGGATGGACATGGTCAGCAACAATATTCTGTGGCAATTAAACGATACTCAATCGGCACTAAGGGGCCCATAGTGTGCCAAGAAATGATCCCCCACACCATTACACCTCCACCAGCGGCCTGAACAGTTGATGCAAGACAGGATGGAGCCATGCTTTCATGTTGTTGATGCCAAACTCTGACCCTGCATTTCCGAATGTTGCAGCAGAAATCGAGACTCATCAGACCAGGCAATTTTTTCCCAATCTTCTATTGTCCATTGTTGGTGAGCCTGGCTTGTACCCTCGGCTCCCTGTTCCTAGCTGACAACCCAGTGTGGTCTTCTGCTGCTGTATCTGCCTCAGAGATGCTCTTCTGCGTACCTGTAATGTATTGTAATATACTGTTGCCTTTCTATCGAACCAGTCTGGCCATTCTCCTCTGAACCTCTGGCATCGACGGGGCATGTTCACCCACAGAACTGCCGCTCACTGGATATTTTCTAATTTTCTAGTTTTCTCTGTAAATGCTAGAGATGGTTGTGCCTGAAAATCCCAGTAGATCAGCAGTTTTTGAAATACTCAGTCTGGCACCAGCAACCGAGCCACGTTCCAAGTCCCTAAAAGCCCCTTTCTGATGCTTGGTTTGAACTGCAACAGATCGTCTTGATTGTGTCCACATGCCTAAAGGCATTGACTTGCTGCCATGTGATTGGCTGATTAGAAATTTGCGTTAACGAGCCGTTGGACAGGTGTGCCTAATGAAGTGGCAGGTGAGTGTATTTATGACACCCCTAACCCCTTGCCCACACAATGGACTGGTATTGTCCATTGCGACGGGGGTGCTGACAAGTAAGCATGCAGGCTGGTCGCCATCAGGGGTGGCCAGTAGTCCAGTCACGATCGCACGGCAACAGAGACAATGTTATGGTTAGATGGGGCAGGGTGGACAGGGAACATGTAGGAAAACTCTAATCTAGAGCTAATCAGCAGCAGAGGTAGAAAAGTCGCGGGCCAACAGGTCGACCGAGCTGTAATGAGAGCTGAGGGACAATCCTAGGGGGCCGAATGAGAGAGCAAAGTGGTAGGTGTTAGCCTTGGATTTGAATTTCTCAGCATGACCGTGTCAGTTTCCCTGATTACAGGTGGCAGGCTATCCCACAGATAGGGCCCTTTCTGAAGCCAGTGGAGGGAGGAGAGCATCGGAGCAATGTGGTTGAATTCTCTGTTTTCTAGTTGAGGATGTAAGATGGATGCTTAGAGCACAGTGCATTACAGTAATCTAGCCTAGATGATGGACATGCATGGATGAGCATGTCAGCATCCTTTGTGGATAACATTGGTCTTATTTAAAAAATGTTTGTAAGATGAAAAAACACAGTTCTGGTCACACTTCTTAGTGATGACAGCATAGGGTCGAAGGAGACATCAAAAACATTTGACACAAAAGAGAATTGTATCTAAAACAACATGTATACTGTTAAACATTATCATTTGACACAGATGTCTCGTTTGGAACTGTGAATTCAGGACTTTTACTCATCACAAATTAGTACATTTTGAGAGCAAAGTTTGAGAGCCACTGCTTTAACTTAAATTGAATTGGGTAGGGTTCTTAAAATGCAACCTGTGCTATTATGAATGACTATATACATTTATTACTTATTTATTTACTATATTTCATTTTATTTGGGGCCTTCACATTTCTCCATCAACTTACATCAACCTTTGTCAACTTATGATTGTATCCAAAGTGGATAAGTGGCCGCTTTTTTTCATTTAGATGCATTCATATGTTTATGACAAAGGTGATGTGGTGGTTATGATGATAATGATGGTGACTTTCATTATCATTATCATCATCATTATACTGTTGTTTGAGTGATTGATTTTCATAGTGATTGAAAGATAGTTTTGGAAATTGCTTTTCTTCTACTTTAGTATTGCTGGAGGATATATTTCATTTCTTAAACGATGTTCTTGGATGTATTCCCGTTTCCCGGCACCTGACCACCCGCCTGACCACCGGGCAGCAGCAGGGATGTCTCTCAAAGTGTCCCAGGAACAAGCTGCCCTTCCTCTGGCCTCACAGCAGGAGTGCAGCCTCGGTGACCCTCTGCCGGTAGAGGTAACTACCCACAATTTTATGACACGGTGTCCGCAGTTTAGTGCGAATTACAGTGGTGCTGGTCGTGACAGCAGTTGCCTGAGATCTGATGCTGGTGCTCCACCATCAGATAAACAGACATGGAAGGATAAGTTGTTCTCCTTTTCGCTCCAGATGGACCCCGACAGCAGGGCCACCTGCTCGGAGCTGCTGGGCCAGCAGTACTTCACATGTGACTGTGGCACCCGTTCACCAAAGGTGACTCACATGTCATCAACCCCGCGTCTGGGAGGCCGGCTAGATGACATGAAGAGATACCCTGTGCAAATAGTTGGGGTTATTGGGCCGAATGTCTTTATAAGAGGTAAAATTGAATGGGAAAACTAAATTTCCCTGTTGATTTAGATATAGTTCAAACGTAGCAAACTTTGTAAGGTTTTTAAATAATGTGAATAAAAATACCTTATTTATTTCAATGTCGTCATCCCGAACCCTAATAGCTCATTTTCTTTTCAGCTTGGCTGTGGAAGGTGGCCATCTGCATCGGCCTACACATTAAACTCAAATCAGTGTTGACAAGTTGACTGTGTGGCCGACAACAGTTACCAAGTGACCAGAACAAACAAATGAATGAAGCTTAGGTACAGCTCTGGTCTGTAAGTATCCTGCTACGCAGTTTATACAATCATCATAAACTGCGTAAGATCATACAATAATCTCAATTTGTTGGTATTTACGTTGATAAGGAAACCCACTGTAATCGAATGGCAGTGTAGTAGACAGTAGCCTAAATTTACAACTGTCTGTGGCTATTAGAGCTTACATAATACTACAGTTTGTTTACTTTAATGAAATGGTTAGATTAAGGACAGCAGGCAAATGAGAAGGCCTAAGTAACAACTTGTAAAAAATATTGTTGGACTATTTTCCTTTTTCAGATAAGCCATTCAGAAGGAGCCATGTCACGCAAGTCAATGTTACATCAGAATCACAGCAAGTAAATACAGTCAGCTACCAGTGTGCTTTTTATTTACTTTATTTACCGTGGTAACACTATCTTATCTGTCATGAGAAGTGAAATCATACATGGTTTATTTAATGTTCATTTAACACCTATGTGCAGGTTTTATTTTTGCTATTGTTGTTTTTAATCCTATGGTTTTTGGAGTACTGTGTGAGGTTAAATCCACCATAGCTTTGATGAAACTTCTATTTTAGATTTAATTTTTTTTGTCACCGGTCAACACATAGTATTGCTTAATGCTGCGATCAGCAAACTTTAGTCATGGTTCTCGCGTATTTGTTTGAATATTTGTCATTGATCCAAATGCATGAGAACTATGAGCCACAATTTAATAAAAGGAAAGTGGGCCGTGCAAAAATCGCTGACAGCAGCTTTGAATAATCCATAGCTGCATCTAATGAATCATCTCAAAGCGCTCTGAATCCAAGTGAGCGAGCCTCAGCCAGTTAACACACCAGTGTCAGTGTAGAGTGGGTCACCTCTCGTGTGTGTGTGTGTGTGTGTGTGTGCCGTGCTGTCTGTGCCCCATTCACCGTTCCTTTTGCCAGCCCAGAGTAAGCTTTAAAGTATCCGACCCAAAGAACACCACCCCTCCCTTTCGGCCTCCCTCCGAAGCCGCGACCCACGAAACACACCGCTGGCTCGCCGGCTTTAGCGATAGGTCTGCCTGGTCTCGCGGGGAGACTCGGGTCGTGTGCACACAGGTGCGGGGATGAGAGTGCGTTCAGGTAGCCGGGCAGGCCGTTAGACAGACAGGTGGGCCATTCAATCCTTTCATTCAGCATGAATGCAATTATCGGACTGGCTTATTAAAGGCCTTTCGACAGCAACAGATACAATTTTTCTTTCTTTTTTTTGTCAGATATGTCATTTATTGATTGTCGTGTGAAGGTTGTAAAGAGGATTTCAAATAATTCGATATAAATTGCGCATCCTAGCTTTAATGAATCGCTGTCTCGGACACGAAAACATAAACATTTGTGGGTCATCCATCCTGATGACGAATGCATTGTGGCGGCAACGAAGAATTGCAATATCACAATATCATAAGCGTCTCCTTCCCCCCGTCCCTAGTGATCCGGGCGGTCAGGAGAGCGCGCTGGGCCTGCTCCTGGAGCACGCCCTGAGGATCAAGGAGGAGGTAGCAGCCAGCCTCCAGTCCACCCAGGGCTCCATCCAGGTGGAGGCCCTGTCCCGCAGGCTGCTGGAGAACCACATCCACACCATCACACACACACACACACACATACATACACCGTAAGTGGATAAGTGCATACCTGCATGTTGATGCTTAGCTTCTGAACGATGTGTGTG
>OMKI01056498.1:0-10818 GCA_900302315.1 Phycis blennoides
CTTTTTATCCCCCACCACTCTCTCCTCTACCCCCCGCACTGTCTCTCTCAATTCCCATCTCTCTTTCTCCATTTACCTATCCCTCCATCTTCCTCTCCATCCCTCCTTTCCTCTCTCTACCTCTACCTTAGGATTGGCCCTGTTAGCCGGCCAGACGTACTATATATATATATATAAGCGTCACACTCACTGACACAGAAAGTGACGCACTGGAAAACATGCACCAGACAGGACACGGACACGCGCACACACGTGCGCGCCACTCAGGAGCCCGCCTCCCCAGCATGAGGCTCTTGGACACCGAGCACCGCCCGACCTCCACCACCCCAGGCCGCTGTCCACCCCCACCCTGACCTTCCCACGCACTGCCCCGGGCTGAGACAGGGGGATTGGGTGATTAGGGAGGGGGTGGGTGGGTCCTGGTGAGTGGGTGGACCTTGAACCCTCCCCCACCCCTCATGCAATGATTTATTAAGAGGCATGGGTTATAAGAGAGAGAGAGAGAAAGATGTTATCATATTGGCCTTAACCCCCCCCACCCATCCTCATCGCCCTTCGGCCAATCTAAAGTATTGGATTGGCCCCGAGCAGACAAAACACAAACACACACAGACACACACACAGACACACACACACCTTTCCCACTCCCAAACAAAAACCTGTAGTCAGGTTTACATCAATACACCCATACACAACATACAGTACATCCAATCAACCAGTGATGTGTGGTGAGGTTCATGGCTGGAGAGGCACTGACTCCTTCAGTCAGTTTTACAATTGTAAGAACTCAAAAGACTATTCAATTGGCAGCATGCATATTGACCACTGGTAATGTTTTATATTTCATCAGCATTCCTCTCTCACTCACACGCACAGGAACATATTTGGCCTAGAAAGAATGTTTATTTTACAGTGGCAAGAGACAATGATAGAGGAAATTTGCTCTGCACCCTCCATGTGTTCTAAACAAATAAAAGTATAGAGTGGTGTACAACACAATTTTAACCCTCAGTGAAATCTTTGTTGTTTTTAAAAGTTTAAATTCTGGTGCTTTAATCAATTTTAATACAGGTTGCTCAGCAAGACTGTGTAAGCCAGTTACCTGAGGATGTCCATCTGTGGTCCTTTATCTGTGTACTTGAACTTGAACTGGTAGGACTCAATGATGCACTGCCAGGGGAGAGGAGAGCTATTAATGTCACATGTCACAATAATGAGGATAACAAGACAAACAAGAGAACAATTCAAAAAATTCAATTCAACAAGGTCAAAAAAACAGTTTTCAAACACTTGATTTTTTGTTAGTCTCATCTTATTTCTTTTATCAAATTGAAAACCATTTGTGGTCTTACCTTTATTTGTATATGAAGTCCATACGCCTATTCTTCTCCATGAAAAGCTCAGTTACTTTGTTGTAAAAGTCCTCTTTTCTCAGCAAAACCATGTAACATCTCTACATAGTTGATTAGAAGAACTTGTCCTTTCATCGTTACCACGAAATGCCAGCTTCTGTTTGGCTAAGAAGCAGGTTGCGTTCATGAGGTCTTTTAATATTTCTGGTTTTCCTTTACCTTAGCATTGTTGATGCTAATGTTTAGTCTTGTTGTTCATTCAATGCCAAATCGATCATTGTTGTTCCAAACGTTTTTAAACCAATCTAGCTTTGAATGTGAGTGGTCGATCTTTCATGTTTGTTGAGGCTCCTTGGTAAATGTTTCATGTAACAATATCCAGAGTTCGTCCAGAAGTTATCACAGGTTGAGAACTATAGGCAAGGAAAGCAGTAAAGGCGGTTTCGGCGGGACAGCCACACCGCCAATCTTTTCGGGTGTACCACTCCGTTTGAAAAGAGCAAGTTATCTTCCGTCCCGTAGTTTGAAGCAAATGTTTTAGCTCCGGCATTGGTCTTCCATTGGTTATCAACTTCTGTTTTGACTGATAGTGCAGTTTTGAGGAAATGTTAAACTCAGATAGACAATCGTTCATCTGGGGAGTCGGACAAAGAAGAGCAGAAAACGCTGTAGCGCACCTGATTTGGCGTGTTGAGATTGTGCTGAAATGTGACCTTTCAACTCAGATACAACAACGCAGACGGTCCAAATCGGCGGTGACGAGCACGTGCCGGCTCACGTACGCCCCCTTCAGGGTGCGGCAGAGTACTGGTCTGCCTCGCGCTGCAGTTTTTTGTCCGATCAACGGGTAAAAACTACGTCACACAGCACACACATTCATTGAATGTGTACATTTTTGTCCCCCGTTACCCGACACCACCCCAAAATCTTTCTGCAAACATTATTGGTGATGTGCTGAAAAACAGAAACCGTCACGCGCCACGCACCCCAGTTTATAAGGGACTGCGCGTTCAGAGGCTCGGCTCATCGCTGCCGCACCGCAGGGCTCTGCCTGGATTATATCGGGAAATGCGCAACTTCAGCAATTTGTACTTAAGAAATGTTTAAAATGATTGAAATGAAGCAGAAAATACATTTATAACACAGATCAGTGGACAAATATTAATATTACTTTATGTTATCATAATTGTTTTTCTCATGATTTCTCAGGTGAGGCCTTGCCTCACCTGCCTCCCCTGACCTGACCTGTCACTGCAATCAACACACATACGCTGAGGCACTCTATCGTATGGACACTTTCAAACAGATTCGCGGACACACCCATATACAAACACACGTAACATGCACAGGCAAACACACACACACACACACACACACACACATCCCCGGGGCATACAGGCAGTGTTGGAAAAGTTCCGTTTCTACATGGACTAGTTCAGTTCATAGTTCACAAATTTAAAAATTAACTAGTTCCGTTCATAGTTCATAATTAAAACTTTTGAATGAGGTTCACAGTTTAAAAAAAATGAACTAGTTCATAGTTCTTTTTTTCAATATGTTGCTGCGAGCTATCATTTTTCGAAATTATTGCCACAGCCCATATAGAACAACAGACAGCAATTATTTTATTATTTTTAGTTTTAACACTGAAACTATGGGTCAGATTTCATCTTCATATCCAATTTTGAATCCTTATCCAACCAGGGTTTACATTAACATTGAGGGAACAGCCTTTCCCCATTGTTGCTTTAAGGCTTTGTTGCTGTCCATTCAGTCCACACTAGTAGCAGCTGCAGCTTTCAACCCTACAGTATATTCTCAAAAACATGAGGAAAGACTTGTTGTCTATTTATCTATCTATAAAGCACGAAATCTATCACCCTATTGAACGAAGTTAAACTGACATTGCTCAAAGTAACTACAAAGTAACAAAGTAACATAGCATGAGTGTCCATGTCCTTTTGCTTTCTAAATCAAAAGTTTTGGCTACATATTTTGATGTTTTTAGTTTGAGGTAGAAGCTGCTTTTACTTTAAAACTGATTTATTCTCAGATTTCTGTATCCATGGTTATCTCCCTGTCTCAATAAAGGTCGATACAAATTGTTGTTTATTTTGTGTTTGATGCAAATCAAACACGATTAACAGAAATAGAATAGACAAACTTATTATCAGGTCAATTTATGAACAAACAGAGGTATGGTCAAATTACATGCCGGTATTATTTACCGATTCTTTTTTTTTACATAATTAACTATTTACCGTACAAATTACCGTACCTAACCTTACGGTGAAAGCAGCATTGACCCTTGATGTTGACAGTCTTACCTGTTGTGATCCTCAAGGTAATATACCCCTAGTCTCACAAACCTTTCACAAACCGTGTTGGATTAATATTTCAACAGACCCATGCTCTGTGTGGTCTCTCCCGAAAAGCTCTGCAGTAACACATTACATAACGTAAACTGAATCCCAGATTCACACGCCCGTGACCCCTACCTGCTCCCTCATAACATGACTCTGACGACTTACATCTCTTTGTATGAATAATAAAGCGCACGAAACACACAAAGTGAAGTGAATGTTTGCATTCAATAAAGATAAATCTCACACCGGAACATTTACTGGCAAGGTAATTACACAGAAATGATAAGCTCCACCCTTTTCCGTCTCCCCCCCCCCCCTCCATCAAGGAGATTTTCGTGTAATTCCACATCTCCACTCTCACCTTTTGGCAGGCTGTTATCGACATGCAAATGATCCTTTGCGTACCCGGGGAATTAGCATTCAGTCATTTCTTGCACGTCATCTCACTTTTTACACAAACGCTCATTGTTGGCGTGCCGTTGCGAGTGGCGATGATGTTGGAGTTTGAATTATACATTAGGTAACCATCCTTCAGCTCAAGCCCTGGAGAAGTTGAGTTCAGCATATTTCTTTGGTATTCTCATATGGTATCCACGGCAGGTTTGAAATTAATGTGTTTCTCGTCTCCGAGTGTTTGATGGGAACAGCTTTCCGTGGGCCCATTTTTTTCCGACGACTGTGGCGGGAAAAAAAAACACGAGGTTAATTTTGGGACTTCTAATGTATGTAATAAGAGACGTTGCCAGAGCACTTGCCGCCACAGATGTACTCCAGGTGTACCTGGAAAACGGAAGTGCTGTGCCCCGAGATATTCACGGTTCAGGGCGGGTAGTCAGGCACAGAGCTCGTGCACTTCGCTGTGACGGCCGTCAGTCGGGAAAGGGTCCTGTTTACGGCATGGCTTCTGGATGTCTCTGGCTGTGTGGCGGGTTTGTGTCCAGTGGCTGCCTGTGGCTGGGCTGCATTGTGTTGGTGCTTGGGCTTAGATTAATGATGTTGTGGGCGGACATTGTTGTGGGGAAGGTGACAATAGAGACGCTGTACGGGCGGACAAGCACACGCTGCTTACACACATCTTACATCATTCAAATCAAGGTGGCTATTGAAGAGAAAACTGGAGCACCCGGAAACATTTGCATCTTGTTACACAAAAACTTTCACTCTCTCTCTCTCTCCCTCTCTCTCTCTCTCTCTCTCTCTCTAATTATTGAAATTGTTATTCCTGTTAATAATGTACTGTGCGGTAGCTCAGTACATAGAGTAGAAAAGGTTTTTCAATTCAAATCATTCAAGTTATGAAAGCAGTGCCGTCAGACTCCCCGTGCAGCCATCTCAGCTCCATCTTGGTCTAATCACTAGCTGGGTGGCTAGAACCGAATGCAGGATTCTGCAGCAACACTGAGAATGCTGCTCGGTGAATAAAGGGACCATTGCGTTCCAAACTGTCCTTGGAAGACTAGGGGTCTTAAAGAAGCCCCCTCCAAGGGGCAAGAGGCTTAGGCGTAAGACGCTTAAGGCATAGCCCCCCAGCAAGGAAGGAGGCACATTTGACTCGACCAAAAATTCGACTTGACTCGACACCCACTGCCTGGCTGGACAAGACCTCCAACCTGTAAGAACCGTGCACCTATCAACAGTACACACACACACACACACACACACACACACACACACACACACACACACACACACACACACACACACACACACACACACACCCTCCTGAAGCCGAGCGAGGCCTGCCAGTGTCTCTGGCAGGGGATCCATGCAGTGTTCCAGGTGAGTAGATTTAATCTGATGTCTGCTGGATGTCTAACAGCCACCTTTGAGACGGCTAACCGATGTAAGACACCTTGTGTGTAAGACAAGCCGGTGTTTAGCAGCACACACACACCACACCACAAAAACAAGGGAAATTCTTCAAAGTCTTACACCGTGACCCCGACGGGCACGGTGGATTTAAAGGGCTGTGAGCACGCATCTTGCCCAATTTTACCATAAAAAAACATGACCATACAAGTCAGGGCATGAATTGGAATGATGCAGGCAATATCTGGCTACATGCAGGTAAGATGCAAATAATATGTAGGTAAAATGCAGACAGACATTATTGTCTGTCTGTCTATTTGGTGGCAATTAGACATATCTAATTGCCACCAAAGACCTAATGATCTACAATTACGAACAGAATGAGGAAAAAACTGTTTTGACGTTATTTCAAAGATGTCTATGTATTGTGTTGCACAGATAGTTACTTTAGTTAGCACCTAACCCAGCTGGCGCTGGCCGATACCGTCTTGTAATACCACTTTGTACCTCAAGGGGATGATTGGCGTCACTGCAGTGTCCATCTGCCCTCAGTCCAACAAGGGAGAATGAAGAAGTGGTGCTGCCCTGAGGGCGTTCTCTAGCCTCTTGTCGATCACGTACAAAGTTCACTGAGAAATGTAATGCTGGCTCTAACTTCTATGTACAGAATCACTGTAAACAGCCTGCTTTATGCTATATTCAGCGGGGAGGGATTATGCATTTCCTTGTCTCTTACAATAGACGGCACAACTTTCTGGCGATACGCTGCCCACTATTATGTGAAGGACTAATTCAACAGTTGGACAGATCATACACATCGCACCTTCAAAGTGAAAAGCGCATATGGCACACATTTAGCTTTTTATTGGTAGCGTGACCAAAACAAAAATAGTTTTATCATCACTCACGGCTTTGGACTTGGATATGTGGACACATGGATGTATGAAACAAACCATTTGTAACATGAAATGTTCTGAAGTGTTACATAACGTACAGTGTGCTTTCACAGAACTGAAATGTGGGTGTCATATAACAACTGTTATATGACATACATAAAAGGATGTATTGTTTCAACAGAGTTTCATTGGGTGGGGGGTATGGTGTATATACAACAAAACCAAGGGGTGATTCGTCAAAGCCTGCTCTTGTAAATATAAGGGGAGAATAGATAGAGGCTGGGAATGGCCGCCTCTTGATTTTTCCTTTAGTTTAGTCTTTCTTTACTTATTTCTACCTCAAAGGAGCCTCCCCTGCAGTGTCTTCACCGGCCTACGTATGCTGGCTGATCTCCGATACGTCAAAAAAAAAAAAGGTGTGGGACTTTTGAGGTATCAGTGGTGTTCGGGAAATGAAAGGAATATCCTTAGAATTCAACACAAGAAACGATGAACGGCTAATTCAGTCCAATTCTGACCAGGGAATAATGCTTAACTTACAGTTGAAAGGAGAGGGAAAGAAACGGAAATATGTCAAAGATATATTCATCTTGGAAGACTCCATGCTGCTGTACTTATCCATATTTCAGCCCCCTTGTTAAACATTTATTACGTACTGTGCTTTTCCCCTGGGAACTACTGATTTTTAACCATTAATACGTATGGTAACACTGATATTAGGAAGCCTCACGCAACACAAGGAAAATAAGATTTTTGCTCCAAAATGTCTCCACGCAATCATGTATTATGTATTATCATGCCCCCGTTCTTCCAAGTTAACCTTGAAGTATTTTCAGAAACTTACATTAAAAAATGTACATCCCAAATAACATCACACATGTTTCATGGCCATGCCATGTGAATTGGCTAATGTCAGCTTAATACAAAAACATAGTGCCTGGTTATTTAATTCCTGGAAGGCCTCTTAGAAAAATACTTTGGTGCCAAGTAAAAATATTGATTGAACAGCCTTGTCTTGGGCGCTGTACAGCTTAGGGTGGAATAAAATCAAGTAAAAAAAAAAAGGAGTCTGTCCCTTATCTGGCAACCGCTCAGGGGTCAATCCCACCACACTAATTGAAGGTTGACAAACATTGGGGCTTAAACCACAGTCAATAGGCAGTTACTCGTGGCCAAGTGCTTACAGTAGTACAAATTCAAACACGTTTTGGGTCTGATAGCTGTTTTTCATTATTCATCATCAGATATGTAATATTGATGTTCTGATAACAATGAATAATTCAAAACAAGACAAATCAATTATGAATTGCATTGGTTTGGCGTCTCTAAAAGGTGCCATTTCGGCAGTGTTTTTGAAACTGTGCAAATGTTGCTGAAGATAATCTGCAAACCCGCACCTCACACAGACTTGCTATAAGGTACTTCATAATCAAGCAGATTCCAAAGCTACCACCAGTGAATTAATTCACATGTTGTTCAGGAGGAGGTGAGGGGTTAGGGAATTTTGCTTAAGGACGCATACAGCTTAGGCTTCGGACAATGGGGATCAAACCCAGTGTCTTTCAACCACTAAACCATCCTCCCCCAGGATCTTACGCAGGTCTCACAAATGTAGGAAGTCAATCTGTGGACGATTTCTTTAAATGAAAGCTGTTCTGTTGAATAAGGCAGACCACAATCACAACTGTGAGAACAACACCACGTCCTGTGATTCAACACAATACAAATAGAGTCACAATTATCAAGTTTAAAAAGACAATTAGTAGGAAATATTCTCTTACTTCATGGTGTTCTTTTTCTGATGTAGCTCTCAGGTGACACTTAAAGCATCTATATTCAACAGTACACACAACGAGGGAGATGACTGATCTTTGCGAGCCAATATTAGTTGTTTTATGATGTGATACGTGGGCACATTATTGGAATACACATACTCTATCCTCACCATCAATCATTACCTGGCATTACTTCATTGACTCTTCCATTGTCACAGAAACACACACACAAAGCAATTTGAACTGTTTACAAAAGCATGTGATGGCTTTGTCTTCACTTTCACTGACAATTTTGCAAGATAACTTATATCCAGAAACACCCTGGTTGATAATGGCCTCAAATTCATCGCTTGCTCTTTTGGACACCTTCCACTTTCTCACAGATGAATCAGTGGGAAAGTGACAGGGGTGTGAGGGAGGTTGGACTGTATTATATCCACCTGTTTTTCAGCCATCAATTGGTCGATTTGCCACTAAACAACAATGGCTTGAAAATCCCCAATCCCATGAAAACACTATTATTTTTCAGCAATAACACAGCTAAAACACACACGCAACTGATTTGACTGCAGAAATGAGTTGTTATGATTGGTTCGGGGAACATTTGTTTTTTTGTCCAAGCTAAATATTTCTTTTGATGTACTTCTTGTTGCAGTGCTACGCCCTTGCAGTCACTCTTTAATTAACATTGACATCTTCATCGACAATTAATTGTGGATAACTATGTTGACAGCAAACACAACAAGGCTTAATAAATGAATAGTGTGTCAACACAAAGCTATAACGACATTGTTGCTCAACTGAAATACTAACTAAGATGGCATCCATAAACAGGCTCCCTCTAACCACAAGACGAAAGGAGTAACGGGAAAGCAAATAGCAGCCTTTTTTTTTATTATTAGTGTTTTATTATTGAATTAATTCCAAACTAAATGTAACATCTTCCTCTGGCACAACTGCTTGATGAAGTTAAGACATTAAAGACTTTTCTGAGATCAGATTTGCATCTGGCCCATCTCCGAAACCACGCACCTGTTGTGAAATTGAAATCATCTTGACGTGGCACATATGGCCACTGGTCTGTGGATTGGTGAAGATATAACATTCCTATAAATAACAATGACTCAAACTGGTTTGTTTGTGGTTATGCTATTGGGCATCTGATGGCATTGATATTCATGACACTAAGTTTGGTCTCCTTGGCAACATTTGTAAAAACACATATTAATACATGAAAAAATTATAGTGACACATCATCAATCTTAGGGACGTTTAAACCCATTGCTAAACCCCTTTGTGCTAAGGCTCTCTACAATGAAACTCATCAAGATTGACATTGTGCCACATAGTCAACCGAGGTAGAACTTTTCTACTTTCGACGAGTTGATTACATATGGCTGCTCTAATGTACTAAAAGGCTAAGTCACACTGCATATTTTACCGCACATTGCATCATGACTAATTAATTTATGAGCTGAACGCTTTGGGTTCATTTTTTATTTAGCGTCCTATATAGTGAGACTAACAGATTGATGTTGGGTGGAAGGAAATAAAAAGTCAATTTAGCTTTTATTTATGTAAGCCACCTCTTCAGGAGGTCAAGTAAGTGTCATGTCATGTTTAATAGTCCTATGTTTAATTCTGTTTGAGAATGTTTTGTTTTTAACCCTATACTATGCCATACCCACTGTCCATATGCCGACGGTAAGGGAAACATGCTTTTACCTCACTAGGTTATACATTACGATTCATTGTGAAATTAATCATGATCTAATTGAAATATTAATTGGTTATATCACTAAGTCATGTGTCACTACATGACTGTGCTAGTATCGCTTCCAGCACTGACAAAGCAAAAATGAAAGGGAATAACTTGCTAGGAAGTCATTCCCTTTCATGTGTGTAGTGCGTAACGTCAGCACAGGATCAAGGATCTATGAAGCACAACTTTTACTTCTGGATGAAGATGATTTGAGTGCTGAAAGGTTGAGCCTATTTACACACATAGTGTGTAAATACTAGCATGTGGTTCATTGAAAATATGGACGCTGCTTGCATTGAGTTCAAAGGTGAAGGTGTGGAGGTGCTGATGCATGCAAAACAGATGGAGAACAGATGATGTCTGTGTATGTGTGTGTGTGTGTGTGTGTGTGTGTGTGTGTGTGTGTGTGTGTGTGTGTGCACATTATGCACATTATATGCTAATGTGCATGTGCGCATGTCTGCAAGTGCGCATGTGTGCCCGGGTGTGTGCATGTGTATGCTTGCATGTGTTAATAATAAAATCAAGCCTCGAAGACAGAATATGTAATCAATGGCATTTGGTGGCTGGGAGGAGGAAGAGAAGGAGGGGGAGGAGGAGGAGAAGTAGCCAGAGGAGGAGGAGGAGGGGAGGGGGGAGTAGGAGGAGGAGGAGGAGGGGAGGGGGGAGGAGGAGGAGGAGGAGGGAGAGGGGGGGGAGGGGGAGGAGGAGGGGAGGGGGGGAGGGGGGGGGGGGGGGGGGGGGGGGGGGGGGGGGGGGGGGGAGGGAGAGAGAGGGAGAGAGAGAGAGAGGGAGAGAGGGAAGGAGAGAAGGAAGAGAGAGAGAGAGGGAGAGAGCAAGATGGGGAGAGAGAGGGAG
>OMKI01056504.1:2854-25218 GCA_900302315.1 Phycis blennoides
ACATGTTTTCATTCATAAAATGCCCAAAAATGAACACTATAAGCGGATTTCTTGATCACTATAAACAAATTATTCAAACAGCATTTGTATAGAAACGATTCTGTCCCAAGCCTTTTGATCCATATAAGCGGTTGATTACTATATCCGTGATCACTATAAGCGGTTTCCACTGTAGTTATGTGTAGCCGGTGGGACCAATTGGTGTAGGGAACCTTTATTTTGCTTCACCTCTGTCACCTTTCTTGCGTGTTTGCGTCACTAGTAGGGGGGGTGGGCTGTGATTGGTAGCAAATTAGTTAAACCGGTACAAGCTTGGATATACCCTACTAAGACACCTTGGGTCCACATGCCGATAGCCGTCCATTGCTGGTTGTGGAGTCTAGCCGTGTTTCGGGTCTTCAATGGAACGGTATGTTGGAAATAGCTCTCTTTTCTCCTATGTGTGAGTGTAGAGCAATCTGAGATATGCTTTGCCTTGTTTTGTCAGAAGCGGTTAGTGCGGCAGTTATGTTGCTCAACACGTTATTCGCAAACTACTGGCAACATAGTGTGTGTGCGTGCGTGCGTGCGTGCGTGCGCCTGCCTGCCTGCCTGCCTGCCTGCGTGTCCGTCCGTCCGTCCGTCCATCAACAGTGTGGTCGCTGGCAGCGTATAGACGCCGGGTGTGCTGCTTCCTCTGGTGCAGCGTTTAGACAGCGACGGTACGTTTTGTTCTGCTTACATTGTGGGTGGGGAGGGTAAAAACTGTCTTTCATGCACTCGTCTAGAAGTGTTATGCTTGTAGTGTAAGGCTGCTGTGTTCACCAAACACTTAAACATGTCCTCTGCTTGCTCTCCTTATAGAAGCACGCTGCAGTACAGCATCGTCGGCTGCTGTTCTTTATGTATGATTAATGTTTGATGGTATGTCCGGGTGCTGCGTTTAGGATTTATTTGTTTTCTCCTCTAGCCTGGGGGCCTAGTGGTATGTATGTGGTTAGGAGCAGACTGTGAGCCACAGGTTAGAGGCTTTTCTTTCTGTTTGTTTGTTATGTTGTTATTTGTTTCCCCTGTGTCTCCCCCCTCCCTCATCCACCTGGGAAGTGATTGGGCCCTAGCCTAGAGTACAGCAGGGCAGGTTCTCCTCTAATAGCTTTCTCACCCATGATATTATGTGCAGTGTAGTGCAGTGAAGCGTGAACCCCCCTCTTCTTAATGTACCTGAGTGGTGCACTTGTAGTGGTGTGTGTCCAGTGAACTTTTAGTGTGCTCACGTGTCGGAGGCAGGCCCCCCTTGTCAGTCTGGGTGTTAGTGGCTCAGGATTCTCACCAAACTCATGGTCATCCCCATGAACTGTGTCTGTGTATTTATTTATGTATTGACCTTTGAAGTGACACTGTATTTTTAACGAAACAAAAAAGAGAAAAATAAACTTGATCTTTATATTTTTTCCAAGAACCTGTGTTGGACCATTATTGGAACAGTCCCCCTCTCTATTCCAGTGTAGCTTAGGGGGTGGCGTAGTCTGGTGAGAGGTCTAGCGGGGGCTACAATTGATTGATTGATATACCTTCATTTATGAATAACAAATCAGATGGATTCTTTCTACCCAGCGACTCGTCTTCATGAAATTCTCCAACCGCATTATTTGGCCAACACAAAGCTTTCGATTCCCCGTTGGTGATTTGGCATTGCCTCACTTCAGCAGCTTCTATTCTATATTTTGCTGTGAATTGTTTTCCCTGATCGTGTGGTTACACACTGTGATGTAACCCAGAGATTAATCACACACACACATTCATTTATTTCTCATTTAAATGCACACAAAGCAATGTAATCAATCATTTATAAAAAAAGATATGTATAACTAATAATAACTACTATCTATTAATAAATTACCATGTCTTTGGTCCTCCCACTTGTTTGGACAAATGGGAAATGTATTCTACCTAAAAAAAAAAAAAAAACCTGAATACAAATCAAGGCTTTATGTTCCATTAATACTGTGCCATTAATATAATTTTCCATTAATGCGCTTCCTTGCCAACATGAAGGTACAGTCGCCCCTGTGAGGCAACTGCACTTTCTTCTGAACAAAGTTTAAAACCCACAAATGAACCGTTAAATGGACTTACAGAAGCTATAAGGCCTTGGGACTCCCAGCCAAACCATTGGGGGTTTCACACCCATCCATTACGTAACCCGTAGGTATCCCTGAGCAAGAGACCAGGCCCTGACCCCCAAACCCGCTATCCTGCTCCTCATCGACGGCCTTCACCTCCCTTCACCGCGGCTTTGGGTAAACGGCGCCTGCTGAATAACTAGCGGGAAGCGCTTCTGCTACTTGTGCCGACCCGGCAGCCGGCACTCCTTCTCAAAGTCGCAGTTCTGCAGCAGCCGGCGGTAGTGCGTCTTGACGTCGCGGTACAGCGGCGCCGCCACGCTGCCGGCCACGCCAGGGAACGCCAGCGGGGCCTCGTTGAGCAGCGCCTGCACCCTCAGGTCGTCGCCGACGCAGCGGTACAGCACCACGGCCAGGTTGGCCGCGTAGGGCAGCAGGCGGCTTGTGCGGAAGGCGCGGCCCGCCTGCACGGCGTAGTTGGCGGCCGTCAGCGCGTCCCGGTCCTGGAAGAACCCCAGCAGGGTGAGCAGGGGGAGGAGGGTCTCAGCGTGGCCCACCTGAATGCTCACCGCCTCGGACACTGGGTGGCCCGCCCTGGGGGGGGGGTAGAAGGGTCCACAAATTTGTGACATAGGAACCTGAAGGAATGGTAAGCCAGCGCTTTACAATTAGTGGCTCAGCCATTTATGCACACGTTCACACAGCGATGGCAGCCATGCAAGGCAGTTCAAATGCATGCAAATCAGGGAGGGTGCACTATAATTAGCTAGGAGGTGCTACGAGGACCTGTGTGTGTGGGGGGGGACCGGTTCTACCTCCTGAGCAACAGAACTACAACACATATGAACAAAACGAGCATAGAGTATAGCATAGAATAGGATAGTACACAGAGCGTATCCAGAGTCCACGTAGTGCGTCGACAGTAAAAACAAACGTGAAATAAATAATAGAAATAGTCTGTGAAAAATATTCCATTCAAGGTTTGATTTTTGTGCCATTGAACTGTGAAGTATTTTCCAGGAGTTTCAAAGAGACAACTATAGGACAATGATTGAATGATTGACTACCTCTGCAGACCACGCAAAATATTTGTGCCCCCAAAACGCTAAATTCTATTCTGATTTGAATTTGGGAGGACTTTGTGTAAATATAAAAATCTTTGCCACTTTTCTGATTTGATTCCCTCTGAAAAGCAAGGCACCTGACTCTAACCTGCTCCATAACGACACGCATCTGAAATCACTGCAAGTCTCTTTGAATAAACGCATCTGCTAGATGACTAAATATCAAAATAAACATATCATTAACATACGGGACAGTACCTGTGTGTGTACCAAAATGATGACTTGGAAACTTACTTGCTCTCCTCTGCTGCTTTGTCTAGCCGACTGAACAGGTCATGGAACAGAATGCAGCTTGACTTGCTGTTAATCTCGTACCCATAGCTTCTTTTCCAGTATTGCTTCAGGTCATTTGCGTATTCCATTACCTGTTGGTAAACCCCAAACGACACCATAATTAAAATTCCACTACATGCCATTTGAAAACCAGAAAATAAAAAAAGTAAGACAAATACCACAACCTGTATTCAAACCAGAAATTCGAGTCAACCAAGAGGCTATATATACCCTCTTGTAAAAAATCAATAGGGAAGAGACATTTGTTAGAGGAGTCAGTGGATAAGCAAACACATGCTTTGAAACCAATCAACAAGTGTTTTGACTGTTACAATGTAGAGTCAAGCCACTGTCATGATGAAGTACAATTAGGTAGTATATACTGTTGAACAAATATAATAAATGTCACTTTTGAAAACATCGGCCATTGCCAAACTAGTAATATGAATAGATAGAGAGACTTTATTAATGAATGAAGATACCTGGGCATCGACTTCATCAAAAAGGTTACACCAGGGAGAGGTCACCGTCTTGATTGCAAACTCATAAGCACACAAATAAAATGCAGCTCCTGTCATATCTGTGGGATGGAAAGGCAAGATCATAAGTCAGATGGCATAACACTTTAGTGTTACATTATACACACATGTAATATTTGATATGTACAGTATATATACACACATTTTTTATTTTGATATACGTTCCCATATTTGAGATCATTGCTAATGATTTGAACATTAGCAATGTTGTCAAAAATAGTTTTTACCAACTCAGTGATCTCCCGCCTCAAATCCTTCCTATCCCATAATGACCTGGAGATAGTTATCCATGCCTTCGTTACATTACGGCTGGATTATTACAATTCCCTCTACCTCGGCCTCCCCCAATCCTCACTCAGACGTCTACAGCTGGTCCAAAACCCCACTCAGTCCAAAGGTCCCTCAGATCCTCCAACAAAGGGCTTCTGCGTGTGCCACGCTCACGGCTCAAGCAGAGAGGTGACAGAGCCTTCGCTGTCGCTGCTCCACGTCTGTGGAACCAGCTCCCCCAGGACATTAGATCCACCCCCTCCATTTCTGCCTTCAAGTCTAGGCTAAAAACCCACTTTTACTCCCTGGCCTTCCTTGCCCCCTAACCATTTACCAACTGTTCATGTCTATGTGGTGTGCCCTGATATTGAATGTTTCCCCTTTTTGGATTGATATTAGGACTTCTGGTCAAATTGTATTGTTGTATTGTATTATATTTTTGCTATTTGTCTTTTATTTATTGACATTGTACAGCACTTTGGTCAGTGTATGCTGTGTGTAAATGTGCTCTATAAATTAAACTTACTTACTTACTTACATATTTCAATATCATATTGTATTGCCTGATTGTTGTGTTTACATTTATTGAACCCATTTTATTTATATTCTCCATTTGTTAACATTTGTTTTTTTGTATTTCCACCTCGAGCAGAACAATCAACTTGTGTTTTGGGATCATAAAGTACATAAAGTACTCTAAATCTGAATATTACAAAAGTCCCAATCAATAGAGGAATGCTTGCCTATGTTGGCTCCTCCATGTTGGTGTACACTGGCCACACCATCAACACCAATGAACAGACAATTACCTCACGCTCAGGCATTGTGCGTCTCATTCAGCGTACCACAGCCCCACCTGCTGCACACATCCCTCCATAGAATAAAGGCTTAGAAATGAAATAAAATATAGAATACAATAACAATAATACTAATACATACACACAAACTGTATATATGATGAAACATACTGAAACACAATTTCTAATCATTTGCACATCCCCTTATTTAGCAAACCAGAAGCTGTGTGTGATGTGCTGGAATAGGCCACTGGTATAGAAATGGTGCAGTCACCTCAAGTGATTCTGCATATTCAAATCATTGAATCCATCCAAATACAAATCACAAGTTTAAAGATTGAGACAGGTTGATATGAAGATTTACCATCAACTACATGATCACATAGGTGTCACATGATCACCTCGATAAAGTCTGGTCTCACTTGTAACACTACCGTCTACCAGAGGAACTGAGGCTGATCACAATCTGGAAGTCTGCACTAGGTGATGTATCCATTAGCAGCCTCTGGTGGCCAGGTTGTAGCTACATTTACATGTGTAATAATTGTATTGTCATCATGAACTCATTGTATGTTGTTTTTGCTTGTTCATGTTTGCATGGAACTGTATCAATAAAGTTTGACTGGACTGATAGAACACATGTCATGTGTAATGGAGCCAACCTGCGCTGATGAGGTGGTATGGGAGTCCGAGGCGGTCAGCCATCTTCTCCTTCACCCTCTGCATCTCCGGTCCTGAATTGAACTTGTCGAGTTCGACCATAGCAACGGGGTTTCCGTCCACTTCCTCAACAAACCGGGTGCAGATATCAAAGAACCGCATCAACGTATCGTTCAGCTGATGCCCAACTTCCTCTGCTTTTGGAGATAAATGTATGTCAAATAATGAACATAGGCTATCATGCGATCGATAGAATATACATTGTCAACACATATGTATGGGACAATTGTTCTTCTCTCACAATATATGAAATCAATCATAAGATTGATTTGAAGAATTCAAGAAATAGTATGATGGGGAATACATATACCTGTACCAAATATAATAACAAAATATAAAGAATGCTGGTCACACACACAATGCTATTATAATATTTTCACCATCCTTCTATATAGACACACACACACACGTGTGTGTGTGTGTGTGTGTGTGTGTGTGTGTGTGTGTGTGTGTGTGAAATGAAATAAAATATACTTTAACATATATAGAATATATATAGAAAAGATCATTTCCTGATCGCACCTTCAACACCCCATAGGTCTGTGAGTCCTCTCTTGAACGCCAAGGTGCTGTTAACGCACCTGTGCTTCGAGCTGCTGATGAATCCAATCTTTCCACCTCGCAGCATCTCCCTTGACAATAAAGATGGAAAAAGCTTCGACAACCTAACGGCCAAATGCCTGTGATCCTGTACACCCTTCTCCGCAAGGCGTCCGTCCATGTCTTCGGTGTACCACATGTCGAAGTTCTCCTTTATCTCACGCACCCAACTGTCTTCTCCAGAAGCATTGTGTAAAACAAGGTTGTATAGCGTCTGCATCTTCTTCACGTTTTTGGTCGTTGGGTACCGGGTCCCATGGCGTATTATGGCAGTCAAATGAATTTGGCGACATTCTGCAGAGAGGCCTTGTAAAACCGATGTGTTGACAGCATCGATGTCCTCGATGAGATGTGGATTCACTTCCTCATACCTTCCTTTAGTGCTGAAGTACCGAGCAATCGTTGGGAAGCCCAAAGTAACGGTGGCGTCTGCATTATTACCCACAGGCCTACAACATGTAATAGCGCTTAGATATATAGACAAAGTGTACAAAATGCATACCGAAACAATCCCACGCATGGTGTCGCAGTAAAGCAGCAGCGTTGGGCGGACGTTGTGGTCAGCTGATGTCAAACCGGCCAGCTAAAGCGTTCACAGAGCTTCCTCAAGACGCGTATCCATAGAGGAAGAGGTGGATGCGCAAATATCATGTGATATATTTCCATAACATGTTAAGAAGTTAATAATAATACATTATAACACGAAAACGTCAACTATCAACGGTCCGATGGTGGTGTTGAATTTGATGATTAAGGTCCATTTGGCATTGGACATATTCGTTTTATATGGTGAGCGTTTTCCGATTGATGTGATGTGTTTCCAATTATTATTTCGTGCTTTGGTATGGGGTCACTAAGACGCTTAACTACCAACGCATAGTTTTTTTATGCTAATAAAAGTTAAAACCAAAAAATATAAAAACACACCAAAAAATCAACAATTCTATAGATTGCCTATGTGCAGTCGTATTCATACTACAAAGTAGTGTACCACTACTAATTGACACATATATCACTAAGGTATTACACATCACGTTGTTCCAGCGGGGCACTTTCTGCGTGGCGTGACGCTATGACGTCACGGGAACTCCCCCCACTCTTACGTCGCTCCGACAGTCTACACTGCTAACCCACGACAACACAGGACCCACTACGTTTACTATACCTGCCGCTGATCCGGGAGCCCTACGTCGGGGTTTTTTTTTTTTACATTTAATTTCACATTTAATTCCATCTGTCTAATTGGTTTATGGTTGGCCTTCATGTGGACAACGAGATCGACGATTTATGCAATATTCAGTGGTCCGAGCTACAAGTCTCCCCCCGATGTGTAACGCTCTTGCGGTAAGTGTCATGTAGGCTCTTATTAAATAAACACGATTTTTACGAAAGCGTGGTTTGGGCTGATGCACGATACGAACTTTGTGATGACGAATGCCACCTCCTAACCCACCGCGATGGCACATTAGGTGGCCTTGCGTGGCGATATTGCGTGAATAGTCGGGCTAACGCGTCCCTCTGATCGTGAATCCATAGCAGACTAGTGCTGGCTCTTCAAGCCCTCTCTGATCTGCTGTAAGCCACAGGGTGGCCTGTCTTCCCAGATATAATTCACGTTTTGTGGGTACAACTAAACGGATCGCAGCCGTGAACTGAACGGTGTGTGTGTGTCTGTGTGTGTGTGTGTGTGTGTGTGTGTGTGTGTGTGTGTGTGTGTGTGTGTGTGTGTTACAGAGTTGCGTGGCCTGTGTGTGTATCCCGGCTCAGCGGAAATGCGTCGAAATTGCGGGTTTGCTTGTCTAAATGTGTCTTGCTGTGGTGATTCCTAAAGTCACACGATTACATTACAAGTTACCCAGTAGGGTGTCTGGTAAAATCGAGTCATCAGTGATTACGTCTGAGAAATGGGCTATTGTCTTACAGAAGTTTCCGCGTGTTGGTTGTTCTGAAGAGTGTCATCCAAACACAGTTTGGAAGTATATCGGCTGGCCAAAGAGACACACCTTTCTTACATGACACATCCCTGGTTTAGGACCTCCGTGGAGAATAGAAGATACAAGCGACAGGTCATGGGTCAAAGCAGTCGTTGCTGTGGACGAGAACAGATGGCGGTCAAGTTATCTCCGTTGGCGGGTGCAGATGCATCTTTAATTAGAAATAAAGGTGTTGAGGAAGCTGAAGTGACACAAACTGGGCCGGATGCGACCTGATGATCGCTAGTGTGCAGCATGTTAATGTCCTTAGTTGTGTCACTGGCAGCGATTCTGGTTCAGCGTGCAGATTTTCATTGCCAATGCAAAGCGTGTAGGACTGTGAACAAGCCGTGCTGTAGGGACCGTTTTGAAGTCGGCCTCGTATAGCTGTTCCAACTGGGAAGCAACCAAAAACGTACACAAACTGTATGACAGACATTTCATTGTCCACTTTCCTGGAAAATGCATGTCCGTGATCGTTTTCACTGTAGTGCAACAGATCGCAGGTTAGTGTCGGAGGTGTAGGCCTAAACATACATGTAGAAGTTCTGTGGACAGAAAACAATGCATGTTTCACAATGGTTCAGTGTTGTGATCTGAAATGATATAAAATAGGCCTACATTCCCAGAATGTATTCTAGAGGTCTAGTTGGATCATGTTACAGTGATATTCTGGCTGGTACGAGAACTAATCTTTCAACCCGTGAGGTAAATGAACATCTCAACTCCAAGTTGTTTCCAAGTTATTATCGATGATTTATTTTACACAAAAGCGGTTATACCTTAACCACCTACCTTATTGGTAGGCCTATTAACAGGCATAGTAGGCTATATTTACAATATCATTGAATGATTTTGTCTTGTTTATTAGCCTACGTAAAGATGTATGTAGGTAAAGTGTTGCAGATCCCCTGACACCTGTGGATAATTGGAAATCAATATTGACGTTGAACCTAGTTCACCCCATCAGACCTTCTCGTTGTGCAAATTCAGATACAGTGAATAATATTGATTCAAAAGATTGAATGAAATCGTTCATTTGTTGATACTCTGTTTACCCAGTGAAGTGTAATAATCTGTTTGTTTAATCTTAAGCAATGACGATGCCTCCAGCATGTAACAGGGCCTTAGGTTTAGATTGGTGTAGGTGAGGCATTTGGTTGGCCACTATATATATAATTTTTTCAATGTCCTCCACACAACTTGAGTGGCCTGCAAAAAATGTTGCGTAATTCTCCCGTTTGTACTCCAGTGACACTGCTCACTTGTCAGGGTGTCACGTTCCAATGAGCTGAACAAGGATGCTAGTGAATGAAGCCCCCGCCGGAGAGACAGCGTTTTTAGTGGCATGAAAAAGTAGGCAATGGTATACAAGAAAAACCCGGTGGCGCTGAAGTGGGTCAAAGACCTCACTAAATGGGGAACCGTTGAAGCATCGGTGGACGGCATGCTCAGGCCAAAGCCAAGCCTGAAGATCCCTCTTCAGGATTCCTGGTCTGAACATGTCTTTGCAAAGGGCGCTGGTGGGGTTGCTTAAGTCAGACTGAGCTTCGTAAATCGGTAGAGCCAGCCGCCATGGCCGTGGCCCTTTTTGTTTTGGAAGATCCCCTCTCCCTCTACAGTTGTTTTCCACACGTAGGCACCCAGCCACCGCCTCTCTGACAGGTTGTTGACATGCTGTGCGCTGGCTGTGTTCAGACTTGAGGTGTCGGTAAGTTGCTGTGGCGGTCACAGGGGGCTCAGCTCATTACCAGATAACACCTGCCTGCATGATGTTTATTTCACTACTTAGCCCTGCTCTCCCGAGTATCCGCTCCACGTCGTAAGCAACCCGCGGTCCTCCCTGTCCCTTCCCCTGGGAAACTTGCAAGATCGTGTTTTTTTGTGGATGGTCGAGTTCTGTTGAGTAATCGCATTGTTGTAATGCTGAGATGTACAGATATCATGGGATTGCTCTTTTGCACAGACCGATAAACATCAACACTTCCTACTGCATACTTACTAACTAACAGAGCCAACATGTAGACAAGTGAGTTATATCACAGAAGGGTTACAGATAACTTTTCATGAAACTTTTGTTGCCCCTTAAAAAACTACAAACCAGGCATAGTCAAGCATGAAATAGTCAATGGCTTTCGTTTAGCTCCTAGGCTTGTAAGATGTTTCTCAGAGCTTCTCTGATTAACACCCACTGTCGCGCGAGCTCTTCTTATTTCCTTTTGTTCCACGTTTGTGTTGAAATCCAATAGTGACCTAAATTACATTCCATTGACTGCTGTTTGGAACCACACTGGTTAGCTAAAGTGATACCTATTGCACGCTAGATGCCTAGTTACTTGAAGTAACGTGATATGTGGTGCAACAATTTCTGAGGCCAGACCAGATATCTGTAATCAGATATTACATAAGCAGACACGTTGTGACCCACCATTCTCTGCCGTTCACACACAGTGTGCACAACACTCTAATTACTGAGGGCTCTCCCACTACAATAAGGAATTCAATGCTATTCAAGGCTACTATTTGACAAAAATGGCTCGACAACATAATTTTCTTGGCACTGGCGGCAATAATACTCCTTTTAATTTTAAATGAAAGTAGGTTAGCCGTTCCCTGCTATCCAGGAACTGTTGATGTATTATGTAATATAAGTATTATATTATGTCATTTCACTCCACGCAGCTTGAGTGTAGGACTGGTTTTAGGAGAGTTTGTCCTCATCTCTCTAGTGCTTCACCCAGATGATCTATTTGAAACATTATGCAATTAAAGAATGTCCCTATAGGTGGTATGTAGTGAGTAATACATAAAAACAAGTTAATGACCATGATTAGAATTAATAAGATGATACATCAATTATTTCAAAAGCATTTCAGCTAGAGCAATCTCCCAGTAGATCAGAGCTTGGTGGATTGTATTCATGTCCTTTCCCCTTTCTGAAACCTGACAAGCAAGATATGGCCCAGGCTACAACAACAATGGCCACATTTACTGACAACACAGCCAAATTACTATTAAGTCTTTACCGTTAGTTAGCTAGCTAGCTCTGGTTGATTTTTGTTTGTTGGTTTGTTTTCAGGATCTAAGTGCTTGTGCAGATTAAGCAAGTTTGCATACTTGTGGCGAGTCGGTGGCTGATATGAGCAAATGCAAATCATCCATCCATTATTGAGCGCTCCAAGCCTCATTTGTTTTTCAGTGTCCGATTTCATGATTGGTCCAACCATTCGGGCAGACTTCTGCTGAGATTCTGCCATCTTAACGTCACTTGGATGAATTCATCCAATACTTAGAACTAACCTTTTTTTGCTAAATAGCCCCAGGCCATTTGTGTGATTGTTGGATTTGTGGTTCTACAATGGGCTGTTAAATGTACAACTGACATGATGCTATAGCCCAGTGTTGGGTCAATATTTGCTTTGCCCTTTCCACCAGCCCTAGTAGCTGTGTGGGGCTTCAAGAGACAAGGGGTAAAAGGATACAAGGGTGCATGAAGTGAGCTATGCACCTGTAGCTATCTACTTTTCTTTTTTTAGTGTTTTTTTTACTAAGGCTCTTGGGACCACGGTTTCACAAAGCTTGGAGAAAGAGGAAACGCCCCACAGGAGACACAAAGGTCAGAGAAATGACGGCTAAAAGGCATGCTATTCACGAGCTTGAAAAGGCTGGCTTGAGCAGGATTTTATCTTTTGTTTGGCTATAATGTCACCACATTGTTGTCTCATTTTGTAATCGGCGTCATCTTTTCTAACGCTGCTTTTGACCTAAATCAAGATAAAAAGGAATAACATAATTGAGGCAAATGTAGTGCGGAACTTGAACACCGAACAAGTTCCCTGTGAATAGGTTAATATGGAACACATGAACTTATTTTATCTACCATGTTGGATACCGTACAGACCCACTGAGCACTGGGCTGAGCTTCTATGTTATGCAGAATTCTTTCTTTTTACATATTCTTGTATGTTCAGACTTAAAGTCTCCAAATGCGTTTTCCGCCAAATTTCCCTTTCAGACCTGCTTTTGTAAAACCCGAAGGGGTTCTAAAATAAGCAACTCTGCTGTGCTCATAGTTCTGAAATGTACTCCTTTAAACATCACTCTACTTGATGGACAGCTCCACCTCTCTTTGGCGACAGAGAAGGTGGAACTTGTGGATAGTGGTGAAGAGGAGCAGGTTGAAGGGGGAGAAGGTGTTCAGGCAACCGTAGGGGAGTTGTGAGGCACAGTAAAGGGCAGGTACGAAACCCTCGTGAATAATGGGAGCTGGAAGTGTTCCCGGTTGGGCGGTTCCTCAAAGACAGACAGGAAGTGTTGCGAAGGCAAAAGAGGCAGGGAAAAGTCAATTACAGAGAAGGTGAACGTTCCTGTTGGAGAAATGTGTCGGGAGTCATTGTCCTCCACCTTTTTATTTGTTTTGTTTTTTAAGCAGGTGAGAAGGAATTGAAGGAGCGTGTAGCTGGGTAAGTTCTGTACCTCACATGCCTTTTATAAAGGTTTGGAATTTAGTTTAGGACATTTTAAACAATAAAAACGTACGCATTGTTATTTTATTAATTTCTGCATAAGTACATGTGTTGATTAGCTCTACGGCGATTTCTCATGGGTTACAAGTTCAGCACCATCCACACACACACACACACACACACACACTCACATGCACACACGCGCACGCGCGCAAGATGTATGATGATGTGCAAGAATGTAGCACTCTGGATTCCTGAAGAGCATGTCAGGGGTTGTGAATGAGAGTGTGGACATTGGCTTGAAAGTGTGTTTGTTCAACACATTGCCTCATGCTGCTGTGAGGTAGAATAGTGATGTTGGAACCATTGTCCTAGGGAACCCTTAGCTTACTTACCGAAGGTCCTTTCGGTGTTTGGGCCGACACTGATAGGACACTATCTGTACACTTTGTGGGTATATACAGTATATACCATTGCTGCTGCACCTTAGTGGCATTTATCGATTTCTTTCATCGTGTACACATTTCTGTCCGTCGGTTGTAGTTTGTCCTGTATATTGTTCATGTGATGTACGTGGACAATACAGACAATAGACAGGATTTTGTTCAATTTGCAAAAATGTTGAATGTTTGTACGTCAACCACGCCTTGTCCTGTATGTCTTATGATATTGCCACTGAAGGGTTATGTTCTGGAAGAACTCTGTGAGGGCGGGTGATGTCTTTCCTCAAATAGGCAGCGTTTGAATATTGTTTCCTTATCCCCTTGATCCCTTTAGTTTAAAATTCAAAGGAATCCTTGGAAATGTTGAACTGCAGAGAAAACAAAAATAAGTCCTTTGAATGGACAAGCTCACCTGCATTTGAATGACTTGGTATATTGTCACTATAACACACTGGAACTATAAATGTATGGAAATGTACTTCCTAAAGGTAACGGCTCTTTGCTTAACTACTGAGTTATGTTATCTTTGAAGCTTTTTATGTTCAAATATTATGCGAATGCTCAACCATAATTAACTCCACACGCCTGAAAATCTCTACTATTATGGCCAAACCTTTGATCATTTAGTTGTCTTTCGTCTGTGGACATGGTTGGTTTGTCACAGTCCTGTGTACACTTCAGTATATATTACACATGGACAACATACATTTCCTTCTCAAGGAAAATCTATTTAGATCAGTATGACCTTTTGATTTGAAGTCCGTAGGACTGCTCCTGTGTGTCCATGTCGTTCATTGTAGTATTGTAGTATTGTTTATTAGCATGAATTGGTACACACACACACACAAACACACACACACACACACACACACACACACACAAGAAGAAGTCTAAGTCTGTGCAGTTTACACATATTTTGGTTGCATGCTTTTCTGTTATCGACTCAGTCCCGGCACACTGAGGTTAATAAAGTTTACCTGAATAGGGATTTTATTGTTTGCACGCTTATTCCCAGAGCAAAGGTCCCTGACAGGCTGCACCATTTAACGGTTGTTCATTTTAACTTAATTATACATTGTAAACAGAACAACATATGTACTCTCTCTCTCTCTCTCTCTCCCTCCCCCTCCCTTACCTCTGAAATCTGTAGCGAGCCAATCAGCAATGACTCTGCTCTGTGCTCCCTCCTGCAGTGCTCTCCCTATGCTCAAAGCAATCTTTTATTGATTTTAATTTATTATTGCAACCCCGTTCGAGAGTTTGTCTCAAATATGACCCAGCTTTTGTATCAATAGCGTCGGAGGCCGGGAGTTGCCAGGTCAAGACGGCAGATGGCTGCAGGTTTGCAGGTGTGTGAGCTGCATGCTGTCCCATGTTAAACCCATTAGTCCTGCTTTTGTTTAACCTGCCCTACATAAGAGTGGTGCATCGACGTTTTTATGCTAGGTTTGAGTAAAGACGGTATAGCCAATATAGTCTGAACACGGTCTGCAGGCAGACGATAAATGCAACAAACACAAAGTCAACAACATAAAAGTACATGGAAGAAACATTTGAACACCCTTAAACAAGGGTCTATAGAAGCCTCAGCCCTGAAGCAAAACACAGTAATACACTGCAGAGACAGTTTGGGCTATACTAGCGGAATGTGAGGAGGAAGTTGGGAACAAAGCTCGAATTGTGTTTTACCCCAGTTATTTGGTTTAACGTGGATGTTTTTAACTACTACTATTTTAGTTAGTGTTATTATGATTGTATATATCCACGTGTGAAAAGACAACAAAGCATTTCTTATACTTTCTTATACTTGGGGACCTTTCACCAGTGTTTCCCTGCCAGCTGACAGCAGTGTTTTGAGCTGTTTGCTGGTGAACGCTGTGGGCTGAGATGTTGGGATCCTGTTCCTCGTGATGGGAGATCTGTTCCTCCTCCTCTCCCACAAGCTCCAGCAATTCACCCTCACACTCCCATGTATAGCAGAATCATCCCTTTTTTTGTGCATACATGTATATTTATTTCTATGCGTGTGTTTATAAAGACGAATGCCTTGCCTTGCACCTGCTGCTGAGCAGTGTGGCTACAGCACCGCTGAACCTGGAGAAGCTTGTATTGGCAGTGATTGGTCATGCTTTGATCAGATGGTTAAAACAAGCCTCTGGGTAGCGCTAAAGCCTCTAAATGGATACTAAAGGAAGAAAGCTGAAAGCTCGATGATGATTCACTTGGGATGGATAACGTGTGGCACTTTTTGTACTCATGACTAAAGCACACAGGATGTAAGGAATCGGAAGTGTTTCCCTGGTGAGGGAATTAAAGGTGGGGAACCTTCATCAGTTATTGTTGTATTTCTTTTGTTAAAGATCTTTGAATGATGTAAATAATTCATACAGTCTATATGCACTATGAAATGGATCCTGCAGGGAGCCAATGTCAATGTCTATGATTCAGAGCTCTGCCAAGTGACAAACACAAGCTTGTGGTCTTTGGTGTGGCCGCAGACCCCCAGCAGCTCTGAAGATGGGTCAATACATTGTGTTTCACGTTTCCTCTTTTCTTTCTGTATCTGGGTTTACAGGACCCACATCAGACATGAGATGAGGAACCTCACCTAGCCAAGACGTCAGGCTGGGAGCTCACTGCATCCGCCCCGACCTTCGACCCCGCCAGAAGGCGAAGGTGTGACGGTTAAGGTGGTGTGGTGGGTGTTGGTGGTTCCTTGGTCGTTGATGGTCCAGGAACACCATGCGCAATACCTCGCCAGAACTAGCCGCTGACCCGTAGACTCTCAAACGTCCCTCCGGTGAGAACACTTTCCGTTGTCTCCCCTGAACAACAATCCCCCTGAGGAGATGAAGGAGGTGTGTGCGTGGTCGGAGCAGGACGTGTCACGGTGGCTGTGCGAGGAGGGCATGCAGGAATACTGCGAAGCCCTGCGAGGCGCCGACGGCCACGCCCTCCTGCGGCTCACTGAGGCCGACTTCCGCTCGCCGCCGCTGACGCTGGTGTCGTCGGATGGCGGGCGGCAGCTGCTGGAGCGACTGGAGACGCTGCGGATCGCCACGCACATCGCCGCCGCGCACAGAAATGGCCACCTGCCCAACGGGCACGCCAACGGACACTTGCCCAACGGCGCGTGGAAGCCCGAGGCGAACGGTGCGCCAACGCCACAGTGGATTAACGGCCTCCGCCACGAGATGGTGCACATCCCCATCCCCAGCATGACGGCCTCTGCCGCCGGCGGCGCCGCCTCCTCCTCGCGCCCCCACTTCCCGTCGGAGTGGGGCAAGACGGCCGTGGCGTTCCTGTACGCCGTGGTGTGCTTCGTCACCACCACCGTGGTCATCTCGCTGGTGCACGAGCGCGTGCCCACCAAGGAACACACGCCCCCGCTCCCAGACAAGTTCTTCGACCTGTTTGACCGTGTGGAGTGGGCCTTCTCCATCTGCGAGATCAACGGCATGCTTCTGGTGGGGCTGTGGATCGTACAGTGGACCCTCCTCAAACACAGGTACAGAGGACTTCACAGTACACCTGAAGATCTTGTGTGGTGGCAGACCTGATCTTGGTTTTGTTTGTTGTTTACTTTGGGTTTTTTTGTACTAAAAATGGACTAACAATGTACCTTTTTGCGATTAATATGAATGGAAATCGTAGCGTATATGTACAGTCCCATTGAGTTACATGATTTGTGATTATTTCATTGATGTGGGAAAAAATTGCAATGAACAATCACAATCAATGTATCAAGGGATGTCATCACTTGACCCTTGGCTACGCGTGCTGTCATCCACGATGACGTCATTTTGGAAGCACCTAATTGCAACCTACTCAACGGAGGCCAGCACAGGGCCCTCTAGTGGTTTGGATAGGAGGCTGAGGGGGTGGGGGGGGATTCAGTTAGTTGCAATGTGCAAACTCACAGTTATTGGCCACCTGCATTTCACACACTGGACCTTTTTATACTAAAAAAATTTACACTATGCATATTCAAATTCGGAATTAGTCTTTTAGCAGCCACTTTTATCCAAAGTGGCTTGCAAGTGAGGCTACGAAGGCGCCAAGTCAAGCCACTATTTAGTTTTGAACACATTCCACATTCTAACCCTAACCCTAACTAACCCTAGCCCTAACAGTAACTAACCCTACCTAACCCTAACCCTCCACTCTGCTGTTGCAGGTCCATCATCGGCCGCCGGTTCTTCTTCATCGTGGGCACGCTGTACTTGTACCGCTGTGTCACCATGTATATAACTACCCTGCCTGTTCCTGGCATGCATTTCAAGTGCTCTCCAAAGGTAGGATGGGGCTAATTGTCTATATATAGATATAGAGTGTCATGAAAACTAGGCTGCCTTTTTAGTGCAGTCATTATCAATCGATCAGTGATCGGGAAAGCATTGGAAATACTTTGAATATACATTCACAATGTGTATGTGCATGTGATGGGATGTGGTTCAGTAAACACGTGCTTGTTGCCTCAGGTGGAGGTTCACAGGGAACCTTCAAGCTGCACTGTTTTCTAGTGTAGGAGAGTACCGCTGCACAGAAAAGTTGGACCATTGACATTGCTGCCCCTGGGATTTGCGTTCTTCAAATTGCATTAATGGTCCCAACTTTCAGGGAAACAGAGTTGATCCTGCAGACCGCAATTACAAGCAGCACTCTCTTATATTAGGAAACAGCAGAGCTTGATGCTCCCCTTTGGTTTGTAGTTGGTGTCTCTGGCTCTGTGCACCTTGTGGACTATTCCATACCTACTGAGCTTCAGAAAGAAAAGAAGCCCCAAGAAATGACCATTCGACACTGCTTCACCGCCTGAATAAATGACTCTTCTTTTTCTGTGTGTTTTTGACTGTTGTTCCAGCTCATGGGGAACTGGGAGGCCCAGATGAGGAGGATAATGAAGATGATCGCAGGCGGCGGTCTGTCCATCACAGGCTCCCACACCATGTGTGGTGATTACCTGTACAGCGGCCACACTGTCATGCTGACGCTCACATATCTCTTCATTAAAGAGTGTACGTACGTCCCGCGTGGCCGTGTTCCCCCTTTTCACTGGGAAGAGTTCAGAGTACCATGGACCGCGGTCCAATCCCCATTACTATCAATAGAAATGAGTCAGAACTAAAACGTTGGGGAGTTCAGAACAACGTTTGAGTAGAACTGTCTCTCAGAAGGGTTCAGTAAAGGTTAAAACAGGATTGATTTTGAATTTGTTTTTTATTTTTTACCAAAGGGGAGCCATAGAGAATAAAAAACAGGCTTCATAATTTGGTCAGACAGTGGACCAAAAAAAAAAAATACTGATGAATTTGCATAATGCTGTTGACTTCCTGGTGACTAAAGCAAGTTTTATAGCATTGCACAAGAGGCCTAGAAACTCTTTGGATGAACATTTCCAGGAAAAGGAATAGATGTTATTTTTACTAAATGTTTGTCATGAACAATACATGAACCTACAACTGTAACCATGTTCATAACATTCAGTCCAAATTAATCACCTGTAGTTTTGGCATTTGTGGTGGCCCCTAGTGGTTCTGTCTGTACTGCAGACAGTACAGTGAAACATCAGTACATCAGTACAACAGTACAGACAGAACCACTGTCTGTACTGTTGTATGATACAACAGTACAGACAACCACTGAACCACTGTCTGTACTGTTGTATCATACAACAGTCATGGAGGTACAGCTTCAAAGTTGGAAAAGAAAAAAGCATCTCTGTAAAACTGTATAAAACAACAACGGTAAAACTGAATTGCTGTTAGGCTGCTGGAGCTTTGGTTAAAATACTAATGCAAAAATGTGGAGGCATTTTCTTGTGCAATCTCTTATCTCACTGATAAACCCATGTTCCCATATAGTTATTATCTAAACGTTTTCTTTCCTGGACATTTCATCTCACCTTATCAAGTGTTGATAAAATGTTGGACTGTTGGCTAAAACACATTCTCACTTATCAATATTTTAGCCTCAAATGATTAATTCATCTTAAACACTGTGAAAGTTGGGTGATAGAATTTAGGTGGAATCACATGTTTAAATGATGTGGCATTACAAATCATTTAGAGTAATAGTTTTGTCCCTAGGTGACATCTAGAGACAGCTGGTAGCATCCACAGGAATGGTTGGTATTATTTGTTTTTAAAGAGGACAGAGGAAATTATCTTAACCGTGTTTAGTACATTCTATTGCCCAACCAACATGGCCAATCCATGTATTATTGTGAATCATCGACTGCACCTTTTTAGAAAGTCCTTTCCTGACCTTTTTCAGATGACCAAGTGTCCTTTCTCAAAAAATGTGTTTTTGAATGGCAGATTCTCCAAAGAGACTGTGGTGGTACCACTGGGTGTGCTGGACCCTGAGTGCTGTTGGTATCTTCTGCATCCTGCTGGCCCATGACCACTACACTGTGGATGTGGTTGTGGCCTACTTCATCACCACACGTCTCTTCTGGTGGTACCACACTCTGGCCAACCAGCAGGTCAGATACAATCTCATAACTGTGCTACTTGTTTCACATCAAAGTATGAATAGGGCTTGTATTATTATTGTTAATATGAATAGGGCTTGTATTATTATTGTTAATATGAATAGGGCTTGTATTATTATTGTTAATATGAATAGGGCTTGTATTATTATTGTTAATATGAATAGGGCGTGTACATTGTGATGCCACAGAACAATGACCACCTCCATTTTGGAAGCATAGGAGCGTAACCATTTGGATGGTAGTAACAGTGTTTTGGTTACCCACAGTGTTGTTACCCATTGTTTAGTCATATATCGTGAAATGATATGTCATTATTGGGAAGTTTTGATTGGCCTAGGATACGGTATATTTACATTTATTTAAGATTTGACATGACTACAACTCTCTTTGTAGTAATGTAGCTAACAAATGCCATGATGTATTGTGATGTACAAGCCCTGTTGAAGCCAGTAGTATAACATGAACACATAACATGTATTCCACGGCTTTGTTTCCAGTCACTTAAGGAGACCTCCCAGAGCAACCCTTTCTCCCGGGTGTGGTGGTACAGACTCTTCCAGTACTTTGAAGAGAACGTCAACGGCATCGTCCCTCGGAACTACCAGCTGCCAGTGTCATGGAGACTGTCCCAGTGGAACCGAAACATACAGTACAGCAAACTGGAAGTCCACTGACACCCCCTCCCCCACCAGGACAATGTTGAATCCTATAGGGCTGACCTTTCACATCTCATGGCTAGTGTTAGCACCCGTGGCTAACACATCCCTGTTTCAATGGTTAGCACTGTGACCCATGACTTTCTTAACATCACATATTTTTGCTCTTGTATCTAAAAGAAAAATATTTGATGATTCTTAGCACTATTAATGTATAATCAACCTTTAATTATGTTTTCTTTGTGTGTTTTCCCCCTTTGTTGGGTGATGTTGTAATAATTTACTTCTTAAAGATTCAGCTAGCATTTCAAGACACCATTTCAAAATGAGCGTTTTTGTTTTAACAGCCATAGCGACTTCTGCGTACATTTTGCTGACACAAAACTGTATCTTCTCGTATTGCTTTTAAGTGTTAGTGTATTTATTCAGTGCAAGTAGTGTCAATCAACATTTACTTTGATCAAATGCCATAAGCGGTTGCTTTTTTTTTTTTATAGCAAATAACCTTTTCTAAAGTATCCTTGCTAAACTTAGACAGCAACAAAAAAGGATAATTTTGTAGTTAACTCAACTTTATTTTTCGAAAAATAATGATTTCCAAACCAATGCTTTTTTAGATTTTTACATATTTCAAGATGGAGAACCGAGTGCAAACGTCATCAGACGTGGTCTATAGCATTATTCCAGTGCCTTCCTTTCAGAGATTGTGCAGCGGATAAAGTTAATGTGGACATGTCCGCAAGGTGGCATGAAGTTATTAAAAGGTTGATAGTTCGCATGAATGTATGGATAATTATGCCAGCCTTACCTTTTAAGATCGGTCTTCCCAAAGTCGAGTGCAAAGAAACAATATATCCCGTTTGTATATCAACGTTTATATATATATATATATATATATATATATATATATATATATATATATATATATAAATCTCAACGTTTATTGTAATCTCAGTCATGTTCCTTCGAGTTAAGGTACCGTTGACTTCGGCTCAGCATCTTTATTGTCTTGCATATTTCCTTCTGAACCTCAACTCTATATATTTGTAAACATCTTGTACAGAATGTGAGATGGCAAGTTTCATTCATAGATGTGGTGAAATGGGTCCTGGGGAAAAACCTCAACCAAAATATTTGTGAAGGTCTTCATTTGTTTCACCGCCCTCGCTGCAGCTTGAGGAAGGTGTTTCTCTGAAGTCCCACACTTGGTACCTGATTGGGTGACGTGGGGATGAATGCGGCCTCAAAGAGCCTTTTAAAGAGTTTTTTTTTTCTCTCTTATGAACGCATGAACAGTCTTGTTTAGTTTTTGTTCGATTTGTATTTGCCAGTACGGAGGGAAAGCGTCCAGCTGTAATAATTGTACCATTTTTATTCACCGTGGCAAAAATGTATAATGGGAAATGTTGTAACTGTGAATCTGGAAACTTAAGGGAGGCCGTAAAGTTTTTGAGCATGTTTGTATTGAGTGTGTGTGTATGTGGTAGCTCTGATCGTATATATTTCCCCCTCTGTGCGGATTCATTCTGCAACCTACCTGATGAGTTAAGAAAGAGAGAGTGTGTGTGTTCGATAATGCTTCATACTAAGTTTAACGCCATCCCACTAGACATACAGAGCATCGTAAGCCAAATGTCCTGCTAAAGTCCAAACGCCCGGGCCAAGAGGCTGGGTCAGATATGCACTGGGATGGTGGTGGACTGCTGCACAATGATTTTCCATGAATGTGAAATGCTGTTCATATTATTATTATTATTATTATTATTATTATTATTGCACCTTCAGTAACATACCTCAATACTGAATCAAATTCTGGCACACTTTGAATATTCTATTCTGTATAATGTATACGTCCACTGTCTGTCTGTATACGTTGTGTTTATTTGTTACATCTGTGTGCACCAT
>OMKI01056507.1:26081-36823 GCA_900302315.1 Phycis blennoides
ATGCAGTGCAGCCGCCGTACCACACAGTGATGCAGCTGGTCAGGATGCTCTCGGCGGTTCCCCGGTAGAAGGAGCACATGATGGGGGCAGATGCTCTCGCTCTTCGGAGTTTGCGGAGAAAGTAGAGGCGCTGCTGAGCTTTGCTGGCCAGTGATGCGGTGTTGCAGCTCCAGGAGAGGTCCTCAGTGAGATGCACCCCCAGGAACTTGGTGCTGCTCACTCTCTCCACAGCAGCACCGTTGATGGTCAGTGGGGGGTGCTGGGTGGAGGCTCTCCGGAAGTCGACAACAATCTCCTTCGTCTTCTCCACGTTGAGAGAGAGATTGTTGTCTCTGCACCACTCGGCCAGTTGGCTCACCTCTTCCCTGTAGTTAGACTCATCGTTGTGGTTGATGAGCCCCACCACAGTCGTGTCGTCCGCAAACTTGACGAAGAGGTTATCACTGTATGATGGAGTGCAGTCGTGGGTCAGCAGGGTGAAGAGAAGGGGGCTGAGCACGCATCCTTGGGGAGCCCCTGTGTTCAGCATGATTGTGCTGGATGCGTTCCTGCCAACCCGGACTGCCTGCGGTCCTCCAGTCAGGAAGTCCAACAACCAGTTGCATAGTGAGGTCTGCAGTCCTAGACAGTCCAGCTTCCTGATCAGCTGCTGAGGGATGATCGTGTTGAAAGCTGAACTAAAGTCTAGGAACAGCATCCTCACATACGAGTCCTTGGTCTCCAGGTGGGTGAGGGCTGAGTGGAGGACGGTGGAGATTGCATCATCAGTCGACCTGTTGGCCCGATATGCAAACTGGTATGGGTCCAGTGAAGGGGGGAGGATGGATTTGATGTATTGCATGACCACATGTGTATGTGCAATGAGGGAGGGTGTGGCCTAAAGAGATCAACACCCTATATCAAGGTGTGTATAATTATTAGGCAGGACTGATGAGATGAGAGTGACCCTTGGTGGACCAGATGGATGGGCCTGTGGCTGGATCAGTAACGGGAACAGAGTTCCACTTTGATTCAGACGACAGCAAGGTGGAGGTGGGGTACTGTGTACTGTACTTATGGGCTGGTATTATTCAGGATGAGCTAGTTGGACCTTTTTCGGGTTGAAGATGCATCTTTCAAGAAGGCCATGATTTTTATGCAGGACAATACTCCACTGCATGCATCCAAATACTCCACTGCGTCGAGTATTTGTATCTGCAGCAAAGGCCTTAAAGGTGAAAGAATAATGACATGGCCCCCTTCCTCACCTGATCTAAATCCTATTGAGAATTTGTGGGCCCTTCTTTAACGGGACATTTACAATGAGGGAAGACAATACACCTCTCTGAACAGCGTCATGGGGATTTTTTTCCATTTAGTTGCACAATAATTCTGCACACTAATAGCTGCCCAATAATTATGCACAAATGGATATTCTCTGAAGAAATTAGATTAGATTAGATTAGATTAGATTAGACTTTATTCATCCCACAGCGGGGAAATTTCCTTGTCACAGCAGCAAGTGTAGTACACACTACAGAAATGAAAGAGGGGCAACACAATACACCGATCAGACAGAAAAAAATAAATATAGATACTATTGTACATTATAGTGATCGCCATGGAAATATATGTACAGATAAAATAAATAGAATAAAAGATAAATAAAAAATAAATAAAAAATCAGATAAGATAAAAACAGCCATGGTGAGTGGTGGGTAAATTGAAGAAAACAGGAACAGAAAGTACAACATGATCAAGTGGTGCAGGTGTTGTACAGTCTGACAGCGGCAGGGATGAAAGACCTGCGGAACCTCTCCTTCTTACACCGTGGGTGTAACAGTCTGCTGCTGAAGGAGCTGCTCAGGGACCCCACAGTGTTGTGTAGAGGGTGAGAGCTGTTGTCCATGATGGATGTCAGCTTAGTTAACATCCTCCTCTCACCCACTTCCTCTATGGAGCCCAGAGGACAGTCCAGGACAGAGCTCGCTCTCCTGATCAGTCTATTGAGCCTGCTCCTGTCCCTGTCCGTGCTGCCCCCTCTCCAGCAGACCACAGCATAAAAGATGGCTGAGGCCACCACAGAGTCATAAAAAGTCCTGGCCCTTCTTGTAAAGTCTCTGGCCCTTCTTGTAAAGTAGAAAGAAGAAAGACAAAAACTCACTTTTACTTTAGGAAATATTCAGGTTTGCGGTTTATTAACATTTTGGATTGACTGAGAGCACTGTATTTGTTCAACAATAAAATGAATCCTCGAAAATACAACATGCCTAATAATTGTGCACACAGTGTATTTTGTATATTGTCAGAATGATCGAAGTAAAAACAGCTATTGGAGATGAGATTAAAAAAACTTAATTGTCCACCACAAAATTGTCCACTGCAAAAACTAACAACCAGCTAAGAACAAAAATGCAGTACGTTACGGTTCATGAAAATATATTACATCAAACCCCTCACATTAAAACACACAGGCTTTGTTTCATGAATAACAATATGGCTTCTCATATTGCTTTTGTTATCTATATTGATTCAGGTTTTTTTGGGGGTGCTTTACACTCACTTGAGAAGTATTGACTTCCTGATAATATCGTGTGGTTTTAAGCAAGCCCATGACCCTTTCCTCGAGTCATCCATATTTGAGTGGTCTATCGCATATCTTCAGGTTGAGGCAAATAGGGCTAATCAGATAATGGAGAAATGTATGTTAAGCATATCAGAGCTGCGGTCCATTCGGCATGTGAATATGCTGACCAAATCGGGAGAGGAATTCATTGTTTATTCTATTGCATCAGGAACCTGGATAGCTTTACTGTAATGGCTTTTTTAAGTTTAGGTCAAGACCAGTTCCTCGTTTCCTCACAATAATAATATACTCAACCTCCCACACAATATTTAGTCTCACATATCAAATATGAATGTGACCCAGTAATTTCACCCAGTGACCTGGGTGAAATGTGACATTGAAATTATAATTATATAATTTATGTGTATTTTATATCTTATTATTGCAAAAGAACATACATGAACATGAAAAAAGTTAATATTATGTAGCCTTTTTATAGTAGCCCATATTAGACACATGATCATGTGTTAGCTTTATCAAACAACTATGTATAATTATTTTTAAATTACAGATATTTTGTTGTAATGTCATTCATTAGTAGTTGTTTTAAAACATTAAAACAATGCTTTATTTAAAAAAAGAAATCAAAGACAGTGTTTTTAGACATATACAAAGGTCTATACTGCGACCACAGCATTTTCTTAGTATAATTCTCTGTCAACTAACGCCACCAGGTGGTACTACTCATTTCTGTGTTACATGGACCGTGACCAAAAGCGGAGTCGCTTACCAAAAGGCAAGCAATGCATGCTCGATTACTGGCCTGGGGCAGCACCCTGAACCACAAGCGGTGCTTCGATATTCAAATACACTTCAAGTGGTCTAAAGAGCACACACGTTTGCCATATCTGACTGGTATTTTAACGGTGAACGGAGATAAAGGAATTCATATCATCAAATACAGATTATAACCGTTATTTTTTTATCCAATAGCCTGTGGATTCTTTCAGTTGGCTACTGCGTTTAAACGAGGAGTTCGGCTCTGCCCAGCGCCACACGGCCCTTTTGGTAGATCAGACTTCAACCAAAGTGTCCACAGTCAACCGTTTGCCTTTTGTTGGGTATGCCCCATAAAACCCGATGCAGTTCAGGTCGGCCGTAGTAGCCTCCTGCGTTCCCACGGAAAGGCGCTTTTGTTCGCGGCGCTCCGGCTCTGCGTGTCGTAGAAGGAGGGGAGTAAAGGAGAAATGGGAGGGGGAGACCCCGCGAGGGACACACAGCGTAGTAACAACAAGCAGAGCGAGGTGAACGAAACGTGCTGCGTCCCTACGCTCACTCGTCCGACTAGCGTTGGGATTCTTTTTTTTTTTTTAGGGAGACTTTTAGAATTCCAGGAAGCACAATTAACTTGTGACCTACACACGCGTAATTACGGATGAAATTCATGCTTATAACTTACTTTCAGCACCCTGGACAAAGAAAGAACCGATCGTACGCAATTTCTGTACACGCATGGGAACTTTAAAAGGACTTCAATTCGTGTACATTTGACTCAATGGACTATCCGGAATAACACCGAAACGTGGAAAGTGTTTTTTTGGCGAGTTGGGATTTTCAGCGATCTTCAAAAGTTATTTGCACACTGGGAGTGTCACAAGAAACGTGACCACCTGCGACCTGTGAAATATTCACGAAGAGCATTTAAAAAAAATCATATTCCTTTTAGGGGAAACACTGTTTTTTTTTAGATGTATTGTGCCAGGGGAGTACCTTCAATGGATTAACGGATTCGATTTCTAACTTTCATCTACTAAAGTGCCTCCAGTAAGGTAAGGCAGCGTTGTGCACCGACCGCCACAGCGGTGAAGCATCCTGTGCACCATCCCCTCTCTAGCCCACTGCAGCCCGCTAGCCTAGTGCTGTTGTCATATTATGCCACATGGACACGTTTAGTCTCGAAAGTTTAAAAACCACCGTTTTCAAGGAACGCTTTATGTTATCACCTGTGTTTTTATTTTGTTCACCGCGTGTCACATTACCTTGGATCCACGTTATCTTTGATCCACGATGCAAAACGATAACATAATAATTGGAGTTGGAGATCGAAGATATAATGTGGATATCCATTTCTATAATGGCATGAAAAACACCTATAAACAAGAACACGATTTTTCAATTTCAACAACTCTTAAGACGTCCTCCTCAGTCGATATGATTGGAGAAAAATAACCAAAAAAACAACAGACAAAAGATGCACCTGTTTTCCTTTCACAAATGATAAAGAACGGACCAATTTGTGTTCCACTGTAGGGCTCCCAAAATAATACTAATTCTAATACATGTGCTGGTTCCAGTTGGGGTCGACACAGTTTGTGGCGAGCACCGCAGAATCAAACCTTTGTTAGTGTAGGGTACAGGCTGAGTCCAGTTACAGTGTGCGTTTAGTGCACGGTGTGTGCTGTGCCCGTGTTTTCTTTCATTCTGTTCTACACAGCCTGTAAATCCTTTTCCTCATTCAAGGACAATAGCAAGACACAACACCGTCGAAACAATGATAAACCTCCACACGAACGACCAAGAATGGTAGTGTTCCTTATCCATCACCCCTGACCCAGCTGTTATGGCTTCCGGAGCCTCAAAATATAGGTAACGTCTGATTCACAAAGTATTTGGCAGATGACAGATATAGGCTAGAGTCCAAACATGACGCCTGACACAGTGTGCACTGATTTTATTTTAAGATGTTTATTGTCTTGGTGAATGATGTGAAATTGGAGGGAAATTGTAATAGAACAAATAAGAAATTTGCTCAGAGGCCTGAGTTGAACAAGATAACATGTAAACAAAGTACTTTCGTCACTATTTTAAAACCCATCATATCGCTAACTATTGTGGACTTTCAGCTTGCGGAAGAAAGTTGATTCATCAGCAACATAAGATGACATTGAAAGCGAGCGCCTGAACAGAAGGGTGGTGTGAATGAATGTATTGGAACCTTCACTGTTGACCCTTTGCTCCTCATAGCCTCAAGCCCATCACGTCCACACAGTCTCCACACAGATGATGGAGAACACCACGCTCCCACCAGTGCTATGGCAATTTATAGAAAAAAAGAATTGCTTCAGTAAATTGCTTACTGAAACAACAAGTTTCGGTAACCCATAAGCATAGGGCTACTGCGAGTTGATGTTCCAGCCAAATGCACTTTTTTATCATTCAACCACTATTTTGTGGCATCATCATTTCTATGAGTATTGTGTGAATAAGCGTGTCACGAGAAGAGCCGATGATGTGTGGCTCAGCATGGCTCTCCCCCCTCGGGAAGCAGCCTCCGACTTCCACCAGAGCCTGGGGTCAGTCCCGTCCACTCGCCTAAGTAGCTTTTATGTCCCCAGCGACCTCTCCCACCTTTTTAACCTTTACGACACGTCCTTAAGGAGTTTGTGCGAGGCTTTTGGCAAACTGCTCATAAGACTCTCTACTTTGATTAAGGATGATAATATACAGAGCCAATGCTTGTCACAGGCGGTAATGACCTTGTTTGTACTATTTGCTCATGCGTGGTGTCATGATGCCAGTAACAAGTATGACTATGAGTGTGATAATGAGCAGAACATACACTGACGCGATCACCCGTGCTGCCACTTTTACGCACAAATGAACAATAAAGATAAATGCACATTGGCAACTATTGGCACTATCCCATTGGCACATTGTGGAATACATTGCTGGTGGGTCTGCCCCAGCCCCATCCATATCCATTTGGGTTTCCGCAACACATGCGACCAGGGATCAATGGTTAGTCCGTGCAGTGATCACACTTGCCTGCACCGTAGAACTAATTTCCTATCGTAGTCGTTCAATATCAATACAGATGCAGAATTAGGGTGAAATGTTGCCTCTGAAAAAAAATCATTGATCGATCGATTACCGCTGTCCACGTGCTGGTCAAACCAGTCACGTTCGGTTTGGTGGCCTGATTTGTGATCATCACACACAAACTGAACCACCGGTGTGGTCCAAAGCTACGGGACAGGAGCGTTGTTGACTCGCTGTTGTGTGATCAGATTCCGGTTTGGCACCTGCTCCAGTGACACTCCTGGTTTCTCAGGCTGGCTTCTGCTGAGGCAGTGGCCTTTGTGTGGATTAACCAGGATTACTCAGAAGGCATTGCTCCCGCCAGGCCTGCCAATGTCACCACCCACCGCATCACTTATCATAATCAGAACATTACCAAGGTTTAGCCATGACTTATTTTTCATATGATTAAGTGAATTGATCGTGGGAAATGAAAATCAGATGCTCTTAACTCAAGTATGAACAAATGCAAAGTGACATTTTTTATATATATAGTTTTACCTTTTGTGTCATTTGGTCTTTTTTGTACTTCTTTGGGAACAAACTCATATAACCAACAACACCTCTGAATCACAGCAAAATTTTGATCCGATTTACTTTTACGCATGCTGTATTAATGTAATGCGTCTGTGAAATCTTCTTTGCAGTGCTTAACAAAATCTGAATAACATGTTTGAAATCATGCTCTGCACAGCGCCATGGGCAGAGTTATCTGACATGTATTAGGCCTAAGTCTATCAACATGCTCACCACTCATAATCGGAAACATTGACTGAGACGGTTGTAAGAGATTACCTTCCCAGAGTTCAAGGCATTACGGGCCTGTAATAGATTCTAATAGTCTGTAGTACTGTTTAGTATGATGATCAGCTCCTGTGTGAGGGTGAGGTTTATGTGATTTGCAGCTGGTTTATGCTGAAACCAGCTGTAGTAGTCAGCTCGTCTTGCTGAGGTCCACACACACGTTTCCCATAAGACATAAACGACATAACACATTTGCGAGTGGAATGGGCCTGTCCTCATGCAGCGAGGCGGTTAGAAAGTTGGGTCACGTGCAGGCGGACTGTGGGAGCCGAGGCACGGCCGAGATGACAGAGCGCAGTTGATCCGTCCCTTTGATTTCTAATTCAATTACACTATTAAGACAAGCGGCGTGTGGCAGGCCAGGATTAGGCTGGCGGATTCAAGGAAACCCGAAGAAGGCTAAGTCATGCCTAGGTCCAAAACAATTTGTGTCAATGGCATCCAGGGGAAGATGTGATTGGCTGAGGAGCAAGGTTTCCCTTACACATCCTGGGTTAAGCATTGCTGCCACCACAACAGATAAGAGATTCTTCTTTAAAGTGCCCTGGCCCCGACCCCGTATCAAGAGCTGCCGGAAAGAGTGAGAAGCGTCTCCCACAGCCTCCTGCCGCTTGGGTAGTTGGGCAATTTAGTGTGGCGGCTCACTGTTATTTGCTGAGCATTTGGACGCATGTTCAAATCTTGGGAGGAAGTGACACGTCTCGAAGATCACAATGCTGTCGTTGAATAACCCCTGGTGTCCTTCATTTTATTCATTTTATTTCACATGCATTCACTATGGAATGTGTTCCTGTGACAGAGGACTCTCACATGAGACACAGGAGTGAGTCAGTATCGTAAACTTGTCAGCTAGCTGGTCATAGATGGAAGATTGATGAATACATGGCTGGAATAGAAGGATGGATGGATATATAGACAGACAGATAGACAGACAGCTAGTCGTCAGTTGGTTATAGGAACAATTGAAACGATTCGTCGGATACACGGAGGGTTTTTTCGCTCACACGGGCTAGAACATTTCCAGTCATTAAATCAATAACAACATCACACCCGAACCCCGCCGAGCTCCGTCAAGTACACGGAGATAAATGTATCCTTCCACGCTGTTCTATTTCAGGGCGCTTGTTAACTCCAGTGCCAGCATTAGCATCAAGAGACTAAACATCACTGCTGAGCAACTTCATCAGCCCACTGCTTCTACAATGCATCTGCAGCACTGTCCGCAGCCGGGAGGAACCCGCAACCCCACCTCACAATAGCCTCCCTCTTATATTCATTTAATTAAGTTAGAGTAATAAGCCGGCATTAGGGGTGCTGAATGGAGTGAGGACCGAAGGCCCTGGGGAGGAAGGGAGCTCTGGTTCCATTCCACACTATACTTCAACATGATGTGCCTGAAATCCAATTTCAGTGTATTACCCCCCACAAGCCCAGGGAACTGTTGTGTAGACTTGCTTGAAATCCCCTTGCCGCCGTGGGAGTGGTACGAGGGGAAGCTATTTAAAGGAGCGTGATCTTCATTCGAATTTGACAAATTTGCGCTGTCTTGCTAGCACGTGGGTTTGCTGCGTTTACGCAGCGGTATGAAAGCGTGATGGACGTGGACCCGTCCTTTCACTCCTGCTGCCCGGGTGTCACCTGTCTGGTGGTGGTGGCCTAATGAGCTGGAGGTGACTCCTTGCGGCTGAGCTGCACCAATCACATGGCAACAGGTTAATCTCTGCCAGACACCTAGAGCCTCAGTAAGTCAGCTGCGTGGACATATAGACGCGCTACAAATTCAGACCGAAATATGCACACACACACACACGCGCGCCGTTACTTCAAACTGCGAGTTGGATATAAATAGTTTGTTAGCACAAGTCTGAACACAGATACAAACAAGACATTTTCCACTAGATTAAGGCTATTGAATGGGGTTTCCATGGGTTAGGACCTGATGGTAACTTGAAGGATTCTAATTGTCTGGTGATGGGATGGGGGTGGGTGAAGTTATTGTACTGTAATGACATTTACCTGCATGGTTATGTGTTGATGTTGATGATGTGTTGATGATTTACCTGTGTGTGTGTGTGTGTGTGTGTGTGTGTGTGTGTGTGTGTGTGTGTGTGCGTGTGTGTGTGTCTCAGGTTGGGAGATGTGTGAAGGAGCGTGAGGGACGGCCATGGGAGAGGAGAGAAGGTGCTGTCTTCTGACTGTCACCACCGCTCTAACCCTCTGCCTGCTGAGTAAGTACCCCCCCACATACACACACACACACACACACACACACACACACACACACACACACACACACACACACACACACACACACACACACACACACACACACACACACACACACACACACACACACACACACACACACACACACACACACACACACACACACACGCACCCAGCTGACTTCATAACATTAACATACAAGATAAGAGGTGATATGGAATGTGTTGTTTTTGTTGTCTATCTCTGACCCGGCGACATCCCAAAAGGCAGATCATTCAGGCCCCTCCCCCCCCCCGATTTCCAACTCACATCCCGTGCTTATCCATGTGTACCGCGCAAAGCCTTGGACCCCACCTCGTTTCCGGGGGGTCATTGCTCGCATAGCTTACATCCACGCTAGGAGCCCCACTGTTTGTGCCGTGAACTATGACTCGGGCGACACAGAGAGAGAGGTGGTGATGTGGCGCTCCACGGTGTAGCTGCCAGACTGGGGCCGTGATGCACACAGGGGAAAGTGTCCCCTCCCCCGTGGGGGAGGTGGGGGGGAAAGTGATGAGGAGGTGGGTTTCGGAGCAGACAGAGTATGGGGGGATAAGGTCGCTCTTAAATAACAACACGGTGTGTGGATTGGGATTAATCTGGGATTTGCGAGATCCCCCCCCCCCACAACACCAACTCAAAGACACGCTTTTGGTCGTAGTGGGGGAAGGGGACAGTGCACATGATCGCGCCCCGCCATGTGTGCACCGCAGGGGGGCCGGCGGGAGGTCGGCGGCTGGGAGCAGAGAGATCAGCGGGGGTGGGGAGGAGGGGGAGGGCGGGGGGGCCGGTGCCCTGCATCAGTGCCCCCAACTCGGAGATTAGAGTGTACTCACCGGGCCAGATGAGTTGCAGTGCAAACACAGGGAGCCAGTCTCCCTCGCATGCACGCACACACAGTCACACACACACAGTCACACATACACATCCAGTCACACACACACACACACACACACACACACACACACACACACACACACACACACACACACACACACACACACACACACACACACACACACACACACACACACACACACACACACACACACACACACACACACACACACACACACACACACACACACACACCGACACACACACCGCCACACACTCACACATACACCCACACACCCCCACACTCACACACACACCCACACACACACACACACACACACACACACACACACACACACACACACACACACACACACACACACACACATACATCCTACACACACACACACACACACACACACACACAGGGGTT
>OMKI01056509.1:6306-17063 GCA_900302315.1 Phycis blennoides
CATCTGTTGGCAGCTCTGATCCTACATGATGGAGAGAGAGAGAGAGAGGGATAGAGAGAGAGAGAGGCAGAGAGGGATAGAGGGAGAGAGAGAGGGATAGAGAGAGAGAGAGAGAAAGGGAGAGAGAGAGAGAGAGAGAGAGAGACAGGAATGCAGCAGTCATTTCAGATCCATTAGCTGTTGGTTTTTCTCCCTGATTAGGCCTCCTCTTCTTATGGTTTCCACTGCAGACCGTCTCTTAGTCCATTTTCACATCAGTAAACTGTGATCATTGTAGACATTCAACGGCAGTCGCAATCCTGACACGACAGGACTCGGGTGTCTGAACAGGCAGTGCAGAAGGGAACATCTTCAATATTTATACTCATATTTCTCATTTCCCAGTTGAGTGTAACCACAGTAGTAGAAACATTGCCCTCATCTCATCGGCTCTGTGAACAAACCTCTAAACCCGCCAGAATGACCTTTACACATTTAATGTCACGAGAATGTTTGAGTCACGCTACACCCAAGTGCACACGCGTGCACATACATACACCACACCCGAATGCACTGCCATTCTGCTGCCATGGCAACGGGCGGGTGGCAGGCATCAGCTCTGTTGAACGACATGAATATTATCTTCTGTATCTCTCAGATTGAACATTATCTTCTTGTGTCTTATATTTGATATTCTCCCCAAGATGAGCTGCTTCACAGCCACTATGTTTCTCCTCACTGCTTTGCCCCGAAGCAATTTACTGTGGAGCCTTTGCATCAAGCAATGTCCACCTTCTAAACTATGATATGGGACTAGAGCCACCAGCTGGCATTCTTGACATTGCTCTAATACATGAAATACATTATTACATTTTGAATAAAAGGTGAAATGTCATTTCGTACTATTTTATTGAGATTTTAGTTTACAAGTTCACAACAACAGAAAATCTTTTGAACCACCGTAATCACAGACGCCAACGTCCTGCAATCACACAAGGGCATGCATTCATTCATTCATTCATATGTACATACACACACCGAGACATGATGACAACATTGTCGTAACCCCGATATCTCCTTCATAAAACATAATGGAAAGTAGACACCATGTAAGAAAACAACATTTTGTCACGGCTGAAAAGTGCAAAAGAAAACATAAACATAAAACATAAAATTCCCTATTGCCAGAGTAAGAATTCATAGAACATTAGTGACACAAACAAAACAAATAAACTTAAAAAAAATTTAAACTGGAGATATTTAAATATTCACAACTTCGCCATTGAAAATATCAACTCAACAATGTGCACATATTTGCGTGTGTGTGTGTGTGTGTGCATATATATATATACACACGCACATATATATAGATATATATATATATATAGATATGTATATTCAAATCAATGTTCTGTGTTCATCACATAAATAATTTGATTATCAAATGGTTATAGCAATCTACTTTGTAGACAAGAGAGAGATAGGCCGACACAGCGTGTCAGTCAGACTACAGTGGGTGGAGCGAGCGTGACACCACACAGCGTGTCAGTCAGACTACAGTGGGTGGAGCATGACACCGGAGTCAAAACACCACTTTACTCCCAGTGCCTCCGCCCGCCCCACTTCTAGCCCCAAACACTATCACTACATTCTTCAATGAGCAGAACTGATTGTTAGTATAAATATATGTATATCAGGATTCTCTTTTTTGTGTTTTTTCTTCTAAATTGTCAATACAAACGTGCCCTGTAGACTGTAATGTCTAGGTTTCATAAATATCCACCATCTGCTTCTCGTATCGACATAGGAATCAGTTGTCGCCGGTCTCCTTAAGACAACGTTGGGTCACCATGGAAAGATGGGCGCTCGGGTAGCGTTGTGGGGTTCCTCCTACAGCATGCGATCATGATGGCCTGTCTGCTGTGTGGACAGAGGGACTCTAAGCTAGCATAGATAACTGGTGTTCGCTGGGCACACTGGTCCGGTTGTGATGAGGTTGTGTGTTTCCTGGCGGTCGACATACTCATCAGCGCTGTTGCCCCTCTGGAGGCCCAAGGCAGCGTTAGACCTGCATTCCCAGAGAGGCCCTGTGGAGGTCCACCCTATATAGAGGCCCAGTCCTGCCCCGGGGTCACCGCTGCTCTGCTGCCGAGTGGGACAGGGCGAGGGCGAGGGAGGGCAGTGGACTGGCTGAGGGTGAGGGTGGAGTCTGCTTGCCGAAGGCCCAAGGCCGGAGCCGGGATCCCCGGGCTCTCGGGCGGGGGTCAGTACATGCTGCTGTCGTTGAAGGAGCTGCTGCTGGGGAAGGTGGAGCAGGTCTTGTTCCAGGGCAGGGTGGCGGAGTGCTCGGCCGTGGGCAGGCTGAGCGTGCTGGCGCTCTTCAGGCGGTTCTTCAGGCCCCAGCTCAGGAACGACGGCTTCTTGGTGACCTTGCCACCCTTGGCGTTCTTCTCCTCCTGGTCGTACGCCAGGCAGATCATGGAGTAGGTCTTGGGCAGGCCGCAGAAGGTGGCGCTCTTGGTGTGCTGCGGGGGAGGGGGAGGAGGAGGAGGAGGTGTGGTTTAGTGGTGAGGAGGATCTGTTTTAAGGTCTGGTAGCAGACAGCGGAGGCAGGTCTGATCAGATGGCCATATCTATAATGACTCAGAGCAAACAGAGAGTTTATTTTTATATTGTTATGACTGTAATCTAAGAGAGCAGATGATTACCTCATGGATGATGACACATGGTTTACACACACACACAGGGTTACTATAACAATATTGTATTATTGTAACTATGGGTCATTACAGATCACACCCAGTGACAGTAGTTTCTGTTGATCACGTATCCATGACCTCATGCTGAGCCAGTGGGTGGGACATGGGTGTTGGAGGGGCGGGGCTTACCATGGAAGCATTGCTGTCCATCAGGGTGACCACGCGCAGGTTGACGCCCTCCGCTCCCACGTCCTTCAGCAGCCCCATCACTTGGCTGACGTTCATCCCCTTACAGTCGCTGTCGCCCACGGCAACGATGAAGTCTCCCTCTTTCAGGCCATTGACCTGGCAACAAGAGATAACAAGAGAGAGGAGGCAGGTCATAAACAGAGAGGGGGTTTGGACCATGACTCAACTGACACAACTTATTGTTGTGTGTGTGCGTGCGTGCGTGCGTGTGCGTGCCAAATTTCAGTCACCATTCGTCATTATGACTATTTATACCCTAGAGTAAATATGAATTTGCACCGGTAATTACTTTATACAACTGTAATCTGTTGAATTAGCTCTGCAGTTCTCGCTAAAATGGGAATTGAGCGTACTGCTGTGCTACCGGGCAGCAGAACCAACCCCGCATCCAGCACCACAGCAGCATGGCGATGGTCCAACCCACCAAAAACCAATGACCTTGTGCTGATCCAGCCATCACAGACTGCTCTCTGAGGTAGCAGATAGCAGCCCCCCTCCACCACCCAAGAGAAGAGCAAGACTCACGGCCGCTGCACAGCAGGGGTTCAGCGAGACCACCTGCACCGGGGGCTCTCCTTTCAGGGTGAAGCCAAGCTCCCCGCCCTTCGGGACCAGGTGGACGCTCCGCGGGGCTGTCCAGAACTGCTTGGCAGAGAAGAAGGACAGGGGACCCTGGGTGGAGAGAAGGGGAGGGTTGACTTACAGCTTCAGTGGACATCACTGCGTGTAGAAGTCCATAAAGGCCATGAAACGCTTGAAATCCAGGCTTCCTGCACTGTGCAACGTAACAGATACTACAAGTATGTATGCACTGATAAAAGTTCACAATTAAGATAAGTCAACTATAAATATGAACTGTGTGAACTGTGTGTACTACCCACCATGGTTTACACGCTCAATACTTACCTGATTAGCAGTTTTGTTGCAGCACATGAGAAAATGTTCACCGAGCTAGCTTAGTTTAGCCCCCCAGAAATACAACTGGACTGATTCCAAATGCTAATCCTGCTCTGTGAGGCTGGGCAGCAAGTGAGGATCAGGGTTTGTTTTTCTTTCTCAGTAGGTTAATGGAGCTGCATTAAACAGTTGTTCCCCAAGACATAACTTTTGCTCCTAAATCCGGAACATTCTCTTGTTCCGTAATACAACCGAGAGAGATTCAGTAACACTTCGGTGACTGTTTACCTAACTGTTCGTGCTATCCAAGTTAATTGCTGACATTATTGACCGCAATATCAGTGTCTGTTTCTATTGAGGTCAATTAAAATAGGAATACAACAGAATGCTACAAGGTTTATTCATTTCCCTAAAACCAACAGCTAGTCTGTTATCAGCAGCCTACGGTCTCCTGTTCAGCGTATCAGTGAGCCCAGACAGACGCAGCGCGGTGTGGGGTCTGAACTTTGACCTCCAAGTGTCGGCCTGGTAGTACCGGTCGTGATACCACTATCTCCAGAAAGAGAACCAGCTTACCTTCGACCATACCAAGTTCACCTGTGGTACAATCGTCCGCGTTCGGCCTCAGTATGTATGTAGTTAGTGTTCCAGAACCAATGCAGACCCAGTATGATATTACAGTTCCAGAACCAAACCCAGTCAGCATTCAGTTCATGTTTCAGAACTCAGTCACACACAGTTTTAATGAAGCTAATGTGTCAGCACCAAACCAGACCCAGTTTCTAGGTGGGTGACGTGAACCTTCAAGCTCTTCCATTTGATCATACGAGAGAGTACTGCTTCACACACGAAAACTTCCCAGAGAAGTTTGGACCAATGACATCATCGGTCGATCATGGCCAATGACATCATCGGTCCGATTCTTTCTGGGAAATGGAGTTGTAGAGTGTGATTATTCACAACACGTGTATCAATCCATACCCTCTGTATTAGAAAACAGTCGAGCGTGCCGGTTCCCCTTCCTGAACAAATCCATGCCCGGTATGTGTTTGGTTGGTGTTCCTGAACCACTCCATACCCTGCATGTATTTTAAGAACCAATCCCGTATGCATGTAGTCAACGCTTCAGCACCAAACAGACCCAGTTTGCATGTGGTTAGTGTTTTCATGAAGCACGGTGTGAGTGTGAAATTGGAAAGTTAGTAGCCCACATACCAGCCGCTGGAAAAAGTCCTTGACTTTCACCTTGGTGTTGGATGGCAGCTCCGGATGTGCACTGTGCTCTGTCTTGGCTAGAGACATAGAGAGAGAGAGAGAGAGAGAGAGGGAGAGAGGGAGAGAGAGAGAGAGAGGAGAGAGAGGAGAGAGAGAGAGAGAGAGAGAGAGAGAGAGAGAGATTACACGGACACAGAGAAAGAGTTACACAGACACAGAGAAGGAGAGTACAACAGAGAGACAGAGACAGAGCAGTCAGTAAACGCGGTTCATACTGTCTGGCAAGAGCAATATGAACATTCTAGTGTGGAGAGAGGAGAGAGAGGAGAGACGACAGAGACGAGAGACAATAGACGAGAGGAGTAAAGAGAGGACAGAGGAGAGACGATAGAGGAGCTAAGTGAGAGTGAAGCTCACAGATGATGTCTGGTGCCTCCATGTAGTCTGTGAACTCTTCCGCATGGTCGTTGGCAGAGAACTTGTCCATTGATCTCTGGAGGCTGGCCTGCAGGATCTGCTCCAGCACGTCCAGCTTCTTCAGGTGGCGACACAGACTGTGGACCCTCAGGGCCTCCTCGTGTCCCATGATGGCCCTCTTCATGTGTGCTTTACCTGGAGGGGAGCGGGGGCATTTACATAGAGCAGATGCTTTCATCCAAGTGAGGAAGAGGAAGAGGTGGAATGAGACGTGGACCTGAGTGTGTGCGGAATAGTGAGTGTGTGTGGGGTAGTGAGTGTGTGTGGGGTAGTGAGTTGCTCACCAATGCGCCTACGTTCTTCTCTTTTCTTCAGGACGTCCAGGGGGGAGTGTCCCTCTGGCAGACTGTCGTACACCTGGGATAGAGTCTTCTCCTGCTGGTCCTCGTCATCGTTGGGACCAACTGGTGAACAGAACACAGAACACATTACTGGCTGGCTGTGAGCTTGATCAGAGCCGGGGGAAATGTAAGCTCCAAAAACCTCTTGGGGCAAGAGATTCTAAGAAGCTCTAAGAGATTCTTAGAGCTCGTGAAAAACAGGATATGTTCTGGTAGAAATGGAGAGATTTGAACATTTAAGATTTTGAGAGCTTCCAAGAACTCCCAATAGATAAAAAATGATTGGTCAAAAATGATTGGATTGATTCAAAGAGTTGCGATACATTCTGGGAGGTACTCGGAGGTTCTGAGAGGTTCTGAGAGGGGTCGCTCTTACGTTGGTGGTCCAGCAGTGCCGTGGCTAGGAAGTAGTGGGCCAGGGATCGGTAATGGTTGGTTTTCACCTGGCACATGGAGGACCAGAACAGCGGCACGTTGTCCTTGATGGGTGTCTGGACCATGGACTGATGCACCTGGTCGTAGATGTCAGACACCTGTGGGAGGGAGGTTACCATGGTGACATTCTGTTTCAACATCAACATTTGCTCCAATGAAAACAAGTGCAGTGTGACAGCCAACAGCAATAACAGACAGTATATAGTAACAGGTAGTACAACATCTCCATCGGAGATTGAAGATCTTTGACAACTTGCTGTCCTTATCGTTCACCAGATCTTCAGCAGGTCCTACCTTGGCGGCTTCCTGAGCCATCTTGAGCAGGGACAGGAAGTGGTTGCGGATGCCGGGCAGCACGGACTTCTCGAACAGACACTCCTGGGCCTGGGCCAGCATCATGCTGGTAAGCATGCTGAGCATGGCCGGGCTCAGGTCGTAGCTGGGGATGTGGGTGAATGTTTCTTTCAGGTGATTCAGCACACCTGTGGTGGGGGCGGGGTTTTAAAGTTACTTAAAGAGGTTACCTTTCAAGCAGGCTGCGTTCAAAGTGGTTCCCTTGTCCTCTCATACCCTAATCCCTTTGTATTTGTATTCAAACATTTCGGACAGCAGCACAACATGGTGACGCCCCAAATATGCATTATGTAGACAGGGCAGTCACACACATGGCCATTACAACCCTGCTCTGGGAGCACCCAGTACAACCAGCCACATTGTGGCTGGTTATCAGGGTGAAAACTCAGTGGAAACATTTGCAAACATCTTGCTCCTCATCCCGCTCTCATGCTCTGTTGACGTCTCCCGACCAGAGCAGCAGAGGGAGAAGGTTGGCTCTCTGGGGTTCTGAGCACAGACCAAACAGAAAACATCTGCTCCCACTTTGATCCCCTGCCAGAGGCTGCAGAGCGGCAGCTTCTCTCTGGCCTGGAGCTGCAGCCGCTCTAATAACAGAGCCCTGTCTGCCGGCCAGGGGGCCAGCGAGCTGACACGCCAGCGGGCCAGCAGGCCAGAGCCTCCCAACAGCAGGAAGAGATTATCAGGACTCCCTGCTGCGTTGACGTGTTCCTAACGTCCCAGCGCTGGAAACAATGTTTTCAATAAGGCGCGTGACTTGTTTTACATCACAGCACAACTTTGTTAAGAGCAACGGCAGAGCAGGGCTGTAATTATCAGCTCCTTCAGTTCAGCTCAGAGAGCGTCTAGGCGCCAGAGAGAGACTGCAGGGTAACGTAACTCAACCCATGACAACTGAACTCGATTGGTCGATGGGCCTTTCCATAGGCAGATAGAGAGAGATACATCTAGAGACAGACTAGCCAAAGCCAAGGCTAACCAAAACAGTTGTCATGAGTTGAGTTGCTGTTTGATGGTAGTTTAGAAAGGTTCTGGTAATGCAAGGGTTATAAATGGTGACAGATAACATGCCTCTCCTACTTTATCTCAAACATGTCTCCAAACGCTTCTGGAAAATCTCTAAACTCTAGCAGTTCAGTCCTTACCTGCTGCTTTCTGGAAGGAGGAGACGGCCTGGTCCAGCCCAGTGAGGGTCTGTCTGTTGCTGCGGGTGCCCATCTGGGTGTAGAGGGCGGCCATGTTGAAGAGGACGCTGGCTTTCTCCAGAGAGAGGTTCTGTTGGCACAGCGGGACGCCTGTGAACGAGTCGTACCTGAAGGAACGGCGAGACAGTGAGAGATTATCACAATGAACAAACTATGTAAAAAAAGTGATCATGTTTACATACAACACAACATGAAAAAAGATGAATACATGAATGAACTTGAACATTTTATCTATCTACCAGCTTGAACTATCAAGCTTTATTGTTGTCCATTAAGTCAAATAAGCAAATGATAACCAATGCAAAAAACGAAATTATATTGTCCATTGTGACGGAACCAATCTGCCAATAGTGATGGCATGTGATGATGTCATCAGAGGGTTCTGTACCAGGTGAAGAAGAGGCCGCTCGGGCGGTTGGGGGTGAAGAAGCGACTCTCCACCTGAGGGAGTGTGTTGTAGTACTTGGCCAGAAGGTCCATGCCTGCCTCACTGCGGGCTGGCGTCCGGCAGGCCTGGACAACACACGACGGAGACACAGACCACGTTTCAGCGTTTCGTCATCAGAGGACGGCAGAACACCGCGACCTTCTGGACTACGACATGCTCGGGACAAGTCAAGGACTTTGTGAATGAGTATGAAATTAAGAATCAAATATCGAATGAAACAGAAATAGAAAAAAATATTAGATTAAAATGTACAACAGCCCGTGATCAGGACCAGTGCCAACCTCAACACTTGAATGCTGAACAGCATTTTCTCTATCTGTAGCTTCAATTCAAAGTGACGAATGAGGCTGAAAACATAGCGTTGGATTGGACTACTTCTATTGAACTCCAAAAAAAGTACTGCAGGACCAGAACACTCCCAGGTAGTGGGAGGTATTCTACTGGATCAGAACCAGGCAGAACCAGGCTGGTAGTGGGAGGTATTCTACTGGATCAGAACCAGGCAGAACCAGGCTGGTAGTGGGAGGTATTCTGCTGGATCAGTACCAGGCTAGAAGGGCGTACCTGTCGCAGGTCCATCAGATCAGCGATCTCGTCCTCATAGTCATTCCCATTCTCACTGTAGTGCTCCAGGATGAAGTCCTTTAAAACCACAATACAACTCATCATAACACAACTCAATCATAAACACAACATGTCACTATTGTAATATAACAATACAATAATATTACATCATATACTGCAATCTTTAACACCATACAACATAATACAACAACACAACAATATGACATCATCCTGTATATCTGCAAACATTAGACAACGTGACATAACCACACAAAAGTACAGACCTCCACATCCCACAAGTCTAACATACAAAAACAATATTAAAAGCAATATTAAACTTGAGCCTTCCTAACTATACCGGTTAAATTCCTCCAACTCGCTCAACCAGATATGATTATTGTTCATCTGAAGACAGCATTATTGCCAGCATGAGATAGTGGACATCTGCCAAGCAGCTTGTCATCAGGTTGAATCAGAGCCAAAAGAAGGCTACAAGCTACCTTGTTTTTCAATAGATAATTAGCTCTTACGGTTAACTACCATGTAATCAAATAGACAATAAGTGTTAACACTCCCTGACATGCTAGCAGCTAGCATACTTTGGTAGCGCGATCGCCTGTCTGACACGAAGCGCCCCCAGAGGTGCAACACATGGCGCCGCGCGCGTGAAAACCCCAGCAATGAGCGAGCTACTTCAGGATGTTCAGGGCCGCTCGGCGAGACACCCAAGCCCTCATACTGACTCAGTCATGGCAAGGCACATGCACATTTACATACAGTGAATAGACAGACAGGAAACGAAGGAGCGGGCAGGGCTTGGGTATCCTGATTAATGATTACGGATTGCTTACAGGTACACTGGGACAGGGGAAAGCTTTCCATTGGAAGCTGGAACGCTAGGCTATCATGTTCCTTATCGGGGCTTTCAAAGTAATAGTCCTTTGACCAGGTCAGGTGGCGGAACGTAGATTGTGTGATTTTACCTTGAAGGCCACTGAGAAGTCCACCTCTTTAGTCTCCTTCAAACCCAGCGGAATAAGAGGGATGTTGGCCATCTCTCTGTCAGAGGAAGAATAAATCACAAGAGTCAGTACTAACATACCGACGAGTCAAACCTGTAACATACCAGTCTGCTAGAGGTCACAAACAGCTCTCCAGCAGGACAATGGGAATAAACTCGCAAGGAAAGTGATCTTCATAAGCCACCAGACTCTCATTGACCACCACACCCTCCTACCCCCCCACACTCTCAGACGACGTGGTAAACAAATACCCCACCAGAGGAGTGAGGGCGCTGAGAGAGTGAGAGTGGCAGTGTTCTGGTATCAGACCTCCCTGGGAGAGGTGTGACACCAGATAGACCGGCCAACTCCCTCTGAGGACACAACACACCTCGTGACGCAGACTGCAATCTACGGCGAACAAAGAGGTGCACACATTCATTACAGAGACAATGCAATAGCTAATAACTTCCCAGAGGCCACAATGTCCTGGTTGAAGTACAAACATCAATAAGGGATGGGTTCCATGTTTGATGGGCCCTGTCAACTTCAAAAGGACTTCACTGCACAGTGTTACTGCTTGAGAAATAGTTTCTAAAGTTACATTTCCAAACACCAACACTTTAGATGAACAACAACCTTGGACAATATTCTGCCACGGTCTCTAGAAACATCAGAGGACGCCCTGGCCTTGTGACAGAGCAGGGCACCTCTTGCAGTAGGGGCACGCTGTGGAGCACGCTCTGGTTCTGATCAGAACAGGGGGCGGGCCCTCTTGCAGTAGGGGCGCGCTGTGGAGCACGCTCTGGTTCTGATCAGAACAGGGGGCGGGCCCTCTTGGTGTTGCCAGACAACGAGCAGATACACTTCCTGATGGCAGCTGAGCAGTAATG
>OMKI01056512.1:14710-26270 GCA_900302315.1 Phycis blennoides
GTCTGTCCAAAACAGGCCTCCCTTCCAATTGCTTGTTCACCATACTTAAACTCCGAGATCCTTACTGAACCACAATCAAAACACACCCAGTGTTTATTTGTTTAAATTGTGTGTGTGTGTGTGTGTGTGTGTGTGTGTGTGTGTGTGTGTGTGTGTGTGTGTGTGTGTGAGTGTGAGACTGAGTTTAAATATGTCTTAAATATACGCCTGAACTAATCCGGTGATCGACAAGAGCCATGAGACTTCTTTGGCAGACAGCTGTCTGTGTGTGTGTCCGTCCCCTCAGCGGCGTGGAAGATCGTGAAGTCCTGGCTGGAGCCAGACGCCATCGACAAGCTGAAGTTTGTGTCGAGGAGCGACGTCCAGACCTACATCAGTGTGGAGCAGCTCCCGGTCCACATGGGTGGAACCGTAGGTGTCATGAGCACACCGGGCCTGGGCTGTGGGGGGCCGATGGGTCAAGCACATTGTCACCATTTACCGAGAACCAATGTCGGCACCCTAACAGTACTTTGGTGAATGTATAAGTCCTCAAACGTTCTCATAACGCCTTTTTAATAATAAAATTGACCTGCGTGTCAAAATGAAAAGGCCGCAAGTTTTGTACTCCGACGCCTGCTTTTATCATTGGATGTTTTGATCGGTTAATTAGTTTGGAATGGCGCTCACGTTGTGTTTTGTAGGATTCCTTCGAGTACAGTTACCCTCCTCTGCCAGAAGACTATTTCCAGGAATCGATGTCAGAGTTGCCCGGCCAGGAAGACACCATCGACGCAGAGGTCAAGGGTGAACCAGAGCTAAGCCTCAACAAGGTCAATAGAAACCAAATTAAATGGATTGCGTCTTACAGCAGCATTTCACCCATTTTGCGCATTTGGCTTAAAACCCATTTTATTAATTGTAATAATTATTATGATACACATAATTATAATATAGTCTGCATTTGAGCACAACGTATTCCACATGTCTGCGCCTGTACTTCTTACGTCTTACTGTATTAGCTGCAATGAAATGTTGTACCTTCTTATGACAAATGTACTCTTTGGAAAGAAGCCTCTGCCAAATGCCCTAAATGTAAATAAATGTACACGTGTTCCCATCCTCCCCACCATCCCCACCGACCATTACTATGTGTGATCATGTGTCGCTTGTCCGCCCTCATCTCCCAGGCGAGCCTTGCGGAGGACGGAGACGGTGACTCCAGGTCCAAGCCCATCAGATGGCCGTCCGCCACGTTTACTGCCTTCCTGCTCCGCTTCAGGTAGGCGTTGGCTCCTACGTAGCGGCGATGTCGGGTTCGATTGGGGTTTGGACTCAGAGTTGTGTTTGTCCTTCTCCTCTCAGCCCAGCGGGGGAACTGTGCTTCAGCCAGTCGGAGACCGACAGACGTGTTATCCTTCTTGACAACATCACAAAGAACCCAGTGGCCTATAAGGTAAGCCTTGCGTTAATGAAGTAAAAGGCTCTGGTCAGCACCACTCTGCATGACACTATTTACGTACATTACTTTCTACGTGTATCACTGCTGTAACTCTTGCTGGACACTTGACTATGTGGTGTGTAGGTTCGTACCACGGCCCCAGACAAGTACAGGGTGAAGCCCAGCAGTGGTGTCCTGGAGCTGGGGTCCAGCGTGGAGATCATTGTTTCACTGCATGGAGGTGGGTCTCTCCACTCTCCAGCAGCAGTCTTGTTTCTGAATTCTAGTTGAGTGGGGGGAACTGAATGCAGAATTACGCATTCAGTTCCCCACACCCAGCTAGCGTTTAGAACCAAGATGGTTCACACTCATGTGTGACTTTATGCTACAATGCTGTGTTGCGGCTACGGTTTGCTGTCCGAGATTGCCACTCACTGCGATTGGCTGTCTCAGGCTCCCAGGCCTCTCCTCAGGACCGATTCCTGGTCATGGCGGCTAAAATGGAGGCGGTAATTGCTGGGGACAACCAGGACCTGGCCCAGTTCTGGAAGGAGATCCCCAAGACTAAAGTTGTGGAGTACAGGTGAGGGTGGCTTCAACCAAGGTTGGGAGGGAGGGAGGGAGGGAGGGAAGAAGGGAAGGAGGGAGGGAGAGTAGAGGTTAAGGATGTACTTTTTGATTCAGGCTCCAACTCCACTGTCAGTTGTTCTGTTGATTGATTGATTCTTGTAATGTTTGTGTTGTCATTGTTTTCTTTATTTTGTGAATAACTTCCAAATTGATTATTGAAATTGACGCAAAGGGTTTCAACCTTTTATTAAAAAAAGAAACAAAAGAATTTATAATAAGTCCTGTCAAGTTTCTGTGTTTTCCGCCTTTGCACATTTCAATTTTGACTTGGCTGTTCATGTTCCCCCTCAGGTTACAGGTCCTACAAGGTGTAAAACAGGCCCAATTCCAGGACGACAACCACCACACTAACGGTACTGCTGTCCAACAAGACGTGCACAGCATGGTAAGAGATCCAGATCAGTTTGAGATACTAGTACTCTTACCATATCTTGTGAAATGGTAGTTCTAAACAAGTAACATTTAGTCTTCTTGCATATTTCATACTTCTTATACATCTGTCTACACTCCTAATGGGAGGGGGGAAGCTCTGTTCTGTGTTACTTCTCGAGGTTTCTTCCCTTTGGCCTGTGAGTCCCTTTGAGACTGGAACTGTGATTTAAGGTTGACACTCTGGAGCCATAACTGCTTTTTATTTGACGTTAAAAGCCCTTCTCTCTGCTGTTTGTAGCTGCTGAAACTTCTTGCTGGATCCAGGCGTGTGGAACAGAAGGTGGATCGCTGCCTCTGGATGGAGAATGTTCTGATTGTCCTGCTAACCGTACTGGCGGTCATCCTATTCTGTCGCCTCTAATCCCAACACACTGGGCTGGGGCTGTTTTAATGGGGCCCCAGGCTTCGTGTTCCTTGGACTGGCTCCACCTGGCTGGATTCAGAGCACTGATGAAGAGTTGGGTATGGTTGACAGTTTTAGGAGGAGGGGTGTGGGAGTGAGGGCTGAACAATCTGTTGCTAATTTGTTGACTGCAGGTTTTACTCAGCTCTGCATAATTTTTCATCCACCTCTGGGTATATTGTGAAATATCTTAATTGCAAAGCTGGCAATAAAACCATTGAAATAGTATCAAATCAGTCCCATGGTTTGAATTGCATGAACACAATTGTCATTCAAAATCGTGTCCAAAAGTGGCAGCTTGGTTCTTCTCAGGATGAGCAGAACCACAAGTGAACAGCCTGAACACACGTACTTCCTTGGAGCAGTTGACAGGGAGGATAAAGAAAGTTCATGGCCTGTAGGCTTATCCATAAACAATGTGGTAGTAACCTTTAAAACTGACACTGACCCTACCATTATCGATCAAAGGACATTAAAAAGGATGAGTCCTAAAATATAGTTAGATCCTCCAGACACGCACTTTGTAAGCCCAGGAGGCGATCTCGATTGTACAGGATGCAGGTTCCAGGGTACCACCAGCTATAAGGAGAAAGAGGTTGTTTTTTAAGGCGTATGTGATAGATAGAACAAGTTGCTTATTAGGCCATGAGGAAGCAGTGAAAATGGGTCTAGTGAAGAGGATGGACAAGGTCAGTGGTGTGTTTGGATCGAGCGGGCTACTGAAAACCGAGCCAGTCAGAAAAGCCCTGCGCGATGATGATGCCCGGCCATATGCAGTGCTGACAGCCAGGCGGACACCCCTGCCACTGGTACCGCTGGTGGAAAAGGAACTGCAACGCATGGAGGATGAGGACACAGTTGTGTAACACAGCCGACTGAATGGTGAGCGGCTATGGGGCCGGTGCTTAAACCCAACAAGATGGAGGTCTGCCTCAGACCTCAGGAAACTGGATAAAGTAGTGGTGAGACGGGAGAAGTATGTCCTACCCACAGTGGAGGAAATAATGCCAAGGCTCGCTGGCTCAAAAGTTTTCATGTCATTAGATGCAGCAAGTGGATTTTACCAAATTCCCTTGCATGAAAAGAGCAGGATGCTCACTACGTTCATAACTCCGCTTGGGAGATATGCCTTCCACCGTCTTCCCTTCGGAATAACATCCGCCCCCGGTAATTTTCTGGGGGAAAATGGCAGAGACTCTGGCCAGCACTGGAAGGGGCCAAGATTTTTATGGCCGATATCTTAATTCATGCTGAGGCTGAGGAGAAACATGACAGATGCCTAGCAGAGGTGTCAAAGGTCGTCGGGGCAGCGGGGCTCAAGCTGAACAAGGCCAGGTGCAAGTTCAAACAGAGACAGGTTCATTTCCTGGATCACTTAATTGATGAGACGGGTCAGAGCTGACCCAAGCAAGGTGACGGGAATAGGGAACTTTCCACAGCCACAAAACGTGACAGAACTCAAAAGATTCTTAGGGATGGTTGATTATTTGGCCAAGTTCATCCCAGGGCTGTCAACAGTGGCCCACCCACTGTGCGAGCTACTGAAGGGAGACACAGAGTGGACATGGGGGCCTGTACAGTGTGACGCATTCGGGAATTTAAAGACTGCATTAGCCACTTACCTTCTACGATGCCAACAAGCCCATCATTGTGTCAGCGGACGACAGCAGCAATGGGCTGGGCAGTGTTCTACTCCAGCAGCATGGAGATCACTGGAATCACGTGGCCTGCTCCAGATGATTAAACAACACGGAAAAAAGGTACGCGCAGATTGAGAAGGAGTGCCTTGCCAGTGTGTGGGCCTGTGAACCTTTTGACAACTACCTATATGGACTGGACAGCTTTAGGCTTGTTACTGATCACAAACCATTGGTACCTCTCATGAACAGTGAGGACTTCGACTGTGTCCCGATCAGGTGACAGAGGCTACTGGTAAAGAGGGAACCCACAGTAAAGAGGGAAATCATCTTAAACAGAATTCATGACGGACATCAAGGCCTAGTAAAGTGCAGGGAAAGAGCAAACTAATCAGTATGGTGGCCTGGAACAGCTGACGAGATAGTAAGAACAGTACAGCAGTGTGCATTTTGTAGAGAAAACAAAAACACACAGAGGAAGGAGCCGTAATGTCCGGTGAGCTCCCATCCAGGCCATGGCAGAAAGCTGGTATAGATCTGTGTGAATTTAAGAAGCACAACTACTTAGTAGTATCTGGCTATTACTCCAGGTATCTGGGAATTTTTAATCTGCCTACTACTACTACCAATCAGGTTGTAGCTCGGCTGAAAACCACTTTTGCACGTTTCGGCATCCCCAAAGTGATAGTGAGTGATAATGGACCCCAGCTAGCTTCAGCAGAGATGAGGGAGTTCAGTGAGGAATATGATTTCATTCATGTCATGTCCAGCCCTCACTTCCCTCAGAGTAATGGACAGGCAGAGAGGGCAGAGAGAAATCTATACTGAGACAGGAGGATCCCACAACCACCTCTTCGACAGGAGTCAGTCCAGCAGAACTGCTGATGGGCAGGAAAATTCGGACCACCTTGCCCATCCTGCAGGACATTCTGAGACCTAACTGGCCCGTCGAGGATGTGATCAGACAGGCTGATGCTGCAGCCAAGCAGCGGCAGGCCTACTTATACAACCGCAGGAATGGAGTAAGGATCCTACCCCCACTGAGCCCGGGGGACCCCGTGCTAGCAAAGTTGGAAAGAAGTGTTAATTGTTTACACTAAGAGTTCAGGTTAACTGAGATGGGCAACATCTTCAAGGGGGGAAATGTAATGACAAGTAGTGACCTGAAGATGTCATTGTACTAACTAAGAGATACCTACAGACATTTAATCGGTATGGAACTTTTGTCATGAATTCTATAAACTATTCATTCTTCTATATATTTATAAATTTTTACAATATAGAATTATATATATATTTAATTATATAAATACATTATTGGTCATCCTACTGTGACCAGGCTTAACGTGTATGTGCCTGTTAAATAAGTAAAAATAAGTATTTTTCAATGCTGTGCAGCTACAGTAAATGTGAGGGGTATTCAAATTCCACTAAAAATTTTTTCTATTTGTTTGGCTAAAGGCACATCACACTCCACCTGACCCCGACTGCAGAGTTTGTTTTTCCTGACAGTTTTGTTTGATGACGGAGTGGTTTGAGAAGTCAATTTTCAGAGATGCAAATACCTCACCGCAAAACTCACTGTTCAAAGCGAGTGATCTTTTTGGGGTGAAGTGCTTTTTTTTTTTTTTAAGTGCCCCCCCCGTGGGTAGACATGTTCCTGTGGTGGTCTGCTGCTGTGGTGATGATAGGAATTTGCTCCGTCTGGGCACTAGTTCTGGTTTCGTCAAGAGGTTCACACCGGTGTGTCGGCCGGAACACCACTTTAGGCCGAATCCTCCAGAGTATGAATAAAGAACAGAGAGATGGTTGGTCTTCTTTGCTGTAACACATACAGGTAGTCATGCACTAACAGCTGTGTGTTATTCCAGCTTGTGTGCCTGTGTAGCTGTGATCATGTGTGTCTGTGGTTTACTTTTCACTCATGCACAGACTGCTGATGACGAAAGCCATTGCACTGCGCAACTGTACTCCATTAATCGCCAAACTGGGGGTGGCATCCCCCCACAGAATGACACAAGCACTGAATTACCAAATACTTTAGGGTACATAAACATACAAACACCATATAGGCAACGATACATATTAACAAAACCTGAGCCTTTTCTACAGCTGCTTTCCAAACCTATTCAGTACCGATAAAAAATAAATGGTTTGAATGGTAGGTAGAGATTCTTGATGATTATCTGATCCTGATTGGGTGGTAAACAAAAACTCACTCAACTCGGCCGTGCCTACAGGATGACGTGTACTCAGTGTTAGGCAAACGTATAGTTGCTTCCTTGAAATGTCAGATTTCTAATTAGCACACTAACAAAACTGTTAAGCTGTATTTTAGAGCTCTTTCGTGAATCCCGTGATACTTGTTTTCCGAAGCTAAATGTAATTTCTATTCTAAATTCTATTCCATTTTCAGATTTCCTCCTCCATTTGTTCTAAACACACCAACAAGGGAGAGTTTACGCCGTTTTCCTATAGGGAATCTGAGGCTGACGTCACACTGTGATAAACGATATGGTGAACGTGCCATGTTTAGAGGTTGCTGCCTCTGGTCGTCTGTTGGTTCTGTCTCTCAAGATGGCGGACGGCGTGACGTAATTCACATCCCTATAGCAAAATACCTATGAATGTAAACACTGTGTTGTTCCTACATTAACAGGCAAGGACTGTAGTGTTATATAACTTTACATTGGATGAACTAATACTAATATTCCTCCGAATATGATTAGAGCTAGTCTTTTTTCTTCAAATACTAAAATGTATTATAAATAAGAGCTGGCTATTGTGGGACAGAGGGAAGAATTAAATATTAGGCCAATGTTTGCACTACAGTAGGCCTTCAACATTTACCATGGATAAAATAGCCTGTGCATAACCCCTTTAAAAAATAATAATAGTGAATATAATTTTATTGATATATGGACTTCAACTATAAATGTAACCTGTATGTATGTACACATGTATGTATACTTACACTTAGACTTAGACAGACTTTATTGTCATTCAGTGTACAACAATTATACGTTGACCGGAATTTCGTTCGGAACAGGATTAAAAATATGTAAAATATATAAAATAAAGTATGATAAATATGATAAACAGAATGTATTGTGATACATACAAAATAGAACAGTAGAAATATACATCGGAAATCTACAAATATACATCGAGCATATTTAAAGTGCAGTAGTGGAAAGTGTCCTGTGGTGTTAACAATAGTGCAATACTGAACACAAATGTCAATAGAAATGAGCATGCAAAGCAAACATCTTTCAACATTTTCTCCACGGGTAGCATGCCCCCTGGCCCCTAGCTGTGACATGTTTTCTCTATCCATGCAAACTTATTTTTTTGAGGGGCTGTCAGACTATGTTAAAAACAAACCGCAGATTTCTGAACAAGACTTCCTGTCCTCCCCACACCATGTATGTTTAACAACAGCCTCACAACCTTTAAACACTCATTCGTGTGCACTTGCATATGTTTGCACTTTGACATGTCCTACGGCTAGATGGTGGTTGAATATTCCGACCACCCCTGGTAGGTAGCACAGTGGTTCCGCCTTCTAAGAACTCAAGCAGGAAATAACCTCTTCTACATTGTATTGCACTCTGGTACCATGGAAGTGCCTGTCGAACAGAGGCGTGGGGTTTCACTAACGCCCCACTAAAGTCTTGTTAAGTTAAAAACCATTACATGCTTCTTTTTTTTTTTATTTACTCACCGTTCACATTTAGTTCCTGTGAAAGATTTTAGGTTGTGGCAGATTGACCCTGCCGTAAGTCAATTGGAATAAATGTGACAATTCCTGTAACAAAGCCACATTTTTCTTCAATCGGATTTCGTTCTTCATAATGGGGTTTGAGAGGACCGGGTTGACCATTATATTTCATAAAAGTTATTAAGGATGGAATATAAATGCGTTTTTGCACCTCAATGTGGCAAATATTGATTGCTACCTTTTGATTTTGGCTGGTGGCCAAAATCTTAACAAAATGGCAAAGCTCTAAGGCGAATCTGCTCCCTCGTTTTAGTCGTGCATTAACAAATGGGTGCCCTCGAAGAAGCTACATCCAGGAACGGGCTGTTTTTTTTTAAATTTTTTATCGGGATAGATTGTTATTTGAACAGAGCTTCTGGTTCCTATTCTGGGCCCTCTTTGTTAGATCTACAGCCCTGAGAAACACTCAGGAGATTTTAAGGCGGTCTAGTGGCTATTCCTAATTTGTAGCCTGAACGCTGTATTCGTTTCTCATCCTCTTGTCGCTATATGTGCCACGTTTTTGTAAAATGTTAACTGGTGAGAAAGCTCAGTGGCGGGTAGCTCAGTGGTTAGAGCCGGCCGTCCACTAACCGGAGGGTTGACGGTTCGATCCCCACTGTCCACAAGCCAAACCTCACCCCGCTTTGGACAAAAATGTCTGCTAAATGCCCTAAATCTAAATGCAAATGTAAAGCAATAAGGTTGGGGTTAGCTGCCACGTGAGTCTGTGGGGTCGTAGAGTTTCTGCGTTTCTGAGTTAAGTTACCCGCATAAATCTGGGTGTTTACAATTGGTACGTTTGGAAGAAGGAAACACAAGTGAGCAGTGGTTAGTGAAATGCGTCGGGTGAGAGGCTATATTTCCGAGCGACGAGCTAGATGATCTGCTGAAATGATGCAACAGGTGCTGTGGCTTCTGCTGCCACTGATGTGGATACACGTAGACAGCAATGGTATGTGGGTCCACACAGCTAATACATCACTTTGTTAAAAACGATGCTGTAATTTGACACGGCGCGTCGTAAACTCATTGGCATTTATTAGATCTATGTGAATGTAATGCGTTTGTTGTTATTGTTATTTACTAACAACAGTTTAGTTAAGTTTGTTGTTATTGTTATTTTTAAGTTGATCGTTCACTCAATGAGCTAGGTCTACTTAGGCCTAGGCCTACATCAAAAGGCTGAAATGAAAAGAGTTTAATCATGCACTCTAATATAAATGTTTGGTTGTTAACATGACTTCCTCCTCGTTCCAGTGTTTCTAGTCAAAACCACTGGATCGGAAGAGTTAGTGACGCTCTGCTCTGGTACCACTATTCATGGCGTCCTATTTGCCACATGTAATAAGAAGACGAACAAGACAAACATTGGGGAAAGGTTTCAACTGCATTATGACACGAAGTCATACCCACGCAGCAACGACTCCACGATAGCATTTACCGTGAAAAACGACACTCTGCTTCTACACCTGAACAACCTCAAACTTTCAGACAGCGGGAACTACACTTGCCAATGTACATATCATGGAGGATTCGACGAGCTGCATGTCGACCTTACTGTGGAAGGAGGCAAAGGTCTTTACTTTTTACTGCTATGGGACCAATATTTCAAACTAGTTTGTGCTTTCTCAGGTTATTTGGCTGCTCTAATTTAACATTTTCCAATTCATAATTGTACGCTATTATAGAAACTGCCTGTTGCCTGAGATTTACATTGATTTCGGGTTTGGATGAAGCACTTGACACCGCTTCATGTTCGCTTCGTCATTGCAGATATGGGAGATGACCACCAAAGAACCTCTTATTCCTCCAGCGCGGTCTACGGTGTTTTAGCTGTGGTAGGCCTACTGGTCATCTCCGGTGGCTTCATCTGGTCACTGCACAAACGTCACCATCGGTGAGAGAGTTCTTTTTAATCCAACCAACGAATTTGTCGTAAACGGTGTTTGCCCAGCGTCTGATTATTGTTGGTGTAGCGGTAGCCTTCTGGCCATTGAGATGCCTATCTCGGGGGTCATCTAACTCCATAGAAAGTGGTATCACCTGTATCGTAGGCTCTATCCTGAGATAGGCATATCAAAGGCTACCAGATGGTGCTAAAGCCTACTGTTATTGTTATTGCATATTATATATTGCATGTCGCCAATTCACAAGATATGTTTACGATAGGATTAGACAGATGGAGATAAAGGAAAAAAAAGGATGTGCGTTCACCTTTTTTTTAAAGGGTGCATTTAAAAGTTTCTCTATCTCATTTGTGTAGGCTAGTAACTTGTAAGAAACGAACAATCTGGACGGATTTAAAACTTGGAGACATTTAAGAACGTAAAATCAATGTTTTGCGCTTGTTTGACCCAACAGAAACACACACCCAAGTCCCGAGGGTGCTCAGGATATTCAAACACCAGCAGGCCTCCAGGACACTGTAAATATAATAATAACAACAACAACAACAACAACAACAACAAAGTAGGCCTATAATTATATATATAGCCAATGCTGAAAAAAGACAAATATATGTCTTCTTCCTTTTTGTAGGAATTTCCTGTGGAATTTGAACCTTACAACATCTTCAGACTCCCAGTTACGCATACACAGTTCGTATACAGTTGAATAACTGTGAGAAGAGAACACATCAGAGCGACAGTGATAACACAATGCTTGCATTTATCATAAAATGTATGTTTTATATTCAAATGTACAATTGGCCTATATTTTTTGGGGTGGTGGCAGAGGTATTGGATTATGTTTGTATTTCTATCTTTATCTGTATTTCTATCTTATATAAAATGTCTTCAGTGAAAAATAATCAAATTTATACAATTTAAAATATTGACAGATGTACAGTGTTTGTATTTACCTTATTTGTTTATCATTTATTTGAAAGAAGCAGGCCCAGTGACTCACAGTAACTTAAGCTAACCACAAGAGAGAGCCGATGCAGAGCATTTCGCTGAAACCGTTCAGACGAGAGTATCCCGTGTCGAAATTTAGTCTATCAAACTCAACGATAATGATTCCCTAATTTCTTATTCTGGATGAATCGTAGTTGCTCAATAGTTATACACACAATATACCCTCAATAGTTATGTTTTATTTAACCTAAAACAATAAAAGACCAAAAAAGGATATTAATTCTTACCCATGCACAGGTTCACTTACATATAGTCTCACAAATCAGATTTTGGATTACTAATCTAAAAATGTAACATTACTAATCTAAAATCTAATGGTATAAAATCTGGGTTATTTTGCTTTCACTTCATATTTGTTTC
>OMKI01056513.1:2822-15044 GCA_900302315.1 Phycis blennoides
GGGGGGAAGGGGGGGGGGGGGGGGGGCCGTCGTCCTTTTTTCACGCGCGTCTGGAAAACGCGAAGCGAGGAGTGGTCCTGTGCGGACGCCATGATGACGCCGATTCGTTTAACTGGGGGGAACCCCATCGGGAGGGCGGATTCCGTCCGAGCACCCTGATAGTTTGAATAGGCCACGGAGGTTGTTGAATGCGTTTCGAGATGCATCCTGCATTCTACCCCCCCCCCCCCCCCCCCCATTTTGTGTTTGTTTGAGTCTTATGGTTCTCAATGTATTTGCATCTTTTGCCGAACGCATGAGAAAAATGCTGTTGCCGGCTATTGTGATGTTTGTCCTTTTGACAGGTACCAAAGCACAGTGGAGGTCGGCACGGCCATTAAAGTCACTCGAGTTGATTATTCACAGACCAAGCTAAAGCACGGCCACCAAGAGGTAACGACTCACTGTCCACATCGACTTTTCTTTGAAACCGACGGCGCGCAAGACACACACAGAACTGTCCGGATGTGCGGGGCAGTCACAGCTGATTCGTCTCTCTCTTTTTGCTTTGTCAGACCAAAACAACAAAATCCGCAGCAGCTTCTTCCCAGGTGAGTCCGCAGCACGAGAGCCAGGCGGAGTCGCCGCCAAAGAGGGCCGGCGAGGGGGAGCGGTCTCCCCCTCGCACCATGAGCAACCTGACTCGCAGCCGGTCCATGGGCAGCCTCCGGCACTGCTCCAGCAGCGTCAGGGCCCTGAAGGACCTGTTTGAGGCGAAGAGGGACGCGCGCCCGGAGATCCAGAGGACCACCAGAGAGGAAAACCGGGCTCCTCCTCCCGGAGCCAAGACGGCAGATGGCACCGTGCCGGAGATGAACGGGTGCGTGGGACAGAGGGAGGCCCCGCGAAGGGAGGCCCCGCGGAGGGAGGCCCCGCAGAGGGAGGCCCCGCGGAGGAAGGCCGATGCTGATGGCCACGCGGATGTCGATGATGCCAACGGTTACGCTGACACAGAAGAACAGGAGGTAACGCAAATGTTTGTCTTTGAAAACATTAAGATTGATGGCATAGGCTATAATCAAATGCACAATATGATAATGGAACAAAATATGATCATTCATGATATTTTTGATCTTTGTATCTCTCATCAGCAACAATACTTTATTTTTTAATTGTGTATTTTCAGGTGGTTAAGCAAAAAGGAACGGACAGAGGAAGGGGAAAGTCTATTGGCGGCATTGACTTTGAAAAAATTGCTGCATCCCACTATGGTAAAACCTAACAAAGACTCGTACAGAGCCGTACGATTGAGGGACTGATGGATTCAGAACAGAGCAGAGCAGAGTGGATATTTAAAAAAAATCTCAGTTCGTATGTGAACAGGATTTGATTTTGCCCCACTTCCACTCCTACAATAAACCGTTTGTCAAGAGTGTGAACATTTGTCTTAAATTAAAAGGGAGGCATTGCTCTATCGTTCTCTTGCAGCACAGGGCCAAATCTTTCAGTTTTCATCACCTACCGTCACCTATCAATTGTCGATGAATTGTCGAGGTGATGAATCGAGCTGATGAATCAGATTGCTGAACGGTCAACAGGAAGAGCCTCGGGAACCGATGCGTCACAGTTCGGCTGGTGCGTGGTGATTGACGCAGCCTGCTGCTGGCCTGCTGGGCCAGTCACCGTGACACAAATAGCCAGGTCACTTCTTGCTACAGAGAGCACGCTGCAGGGGACTATATCAGGGTCAGCTCTCTCTACATCAGACATGACTAGAAAGACATAGACATTACGAGAGAGAGAGAGAGATGGGCCATGCCAGAGTGCTCTATAGCATGACAGGGTAATATACTGTAAAGCTCAACAGACCCCCCTTTGAAGTTTAATTTAACGGACATATAACATATACTCATAAGTGGATACATTTGCACGGGTTTGAAGCAAGCCAGGAAGACAGGGACTGGAAAGCTGTTTATCTCTGTGAGTACCCAGGATATTGGTTGGTTCGCAGTTGGTTCCCAGAAAGCATACAATGGGGAATAATGTGGTTTTTTTTTACATTTAACATGTATTTCTACAGCATATATATATATATATGAGTGTATGTGTGATTACATTACTTTCTATTTTATATTCTTCATGTATAGTGTGATAGTTAGCTTGATATGAAATTGACATTGTTAGCCCAAAACGTCCTAACCTATCAGTGTGCTAAATAAGGAATACAAACTTGTGGTTAGTCTGACATCCTTAAGATTTGACCTACCGGTACATATTCCAGCTAACAGGAACTAGTGGGTCTTTTGTTGTCTGGCGACCATCTTAATCTATTTTGTACATGATTTCTATTTAGAAAGGATAGAAGACAATTATTTCTCTACTACAATGTAGAGATAGAAAGTATGTTTACATTGCATCACTATAAATCAGGTTCAACTGGCCTGGGGTGATAATTTCTTATCCTGCTTAGACTATGTGTGTGTATGTGTGTGTGTGTGTGTGTGTGTGTGTGTGTGTGTGTGTGTGTGTGTGTGTGTGTGTGTGTGTGTGTGTGTGTGTGTGTGTGTGTGTGTGTGTGTGTGTGTGAGAGAGAGAGAGAGAGAGAGAGAGAGAGAGAGAGAGAGTGTGTAAAAAGAGTCGGGTGTCTCCCTGCCTACACCACAAGTGGCACACATTTATAACTCGCCCTTGTGACAGCTGTTAAGAATCAACGGCCAAATAAAATAATAACTATTGACATAACATTTCCAGCGGCTCCCGTTGGCTAATGCCCGTGTACTGACGGGAATCCAAGTGACTCAGCGGAACCCCAGTGGATTCACTTAAGTCCTTTACTCGGTCCCGGTTGAAATGTTTTTGCTCAGCTGGGAGTGAGTTATTTCACACACACACACAAAAAATAAAAAACTGTTTCGCTAGACAAATGTCATCTGGTCACGTGTGACCGACACCATGGCTGAAAATATCCCCCTCTCTGATGCACTAACACGAAGCAGCTGCCTGCTCGCGTTTGATGTGAAGTGGCCCTGGATCTCCTCACCCGCAGTTTAGTCTGCACCGCGTTTCAAAGGCGGAAACAAGAGACGGCGTCAGCTTCGCTGTTGCGGCAGAATTCATGACGCAACATTTGCGGTCACTTCTGTTGTTAGCGCTCGTGTTTTTCCTCAAAGGCAATGCTCAGTGTAGCCCTGCACTTTGAAATACATGGTGATGTGTGTAAAGTCTGAGGTGATCTCTGTAATAACCTACATTTCCCGATGTTCTCTAGATGATAAGACAAGCTCCTTCAGCTATACCAGCGAGACGCCACCTATTTCGGTGAAAGCCATATCTGCTCTTTACCTGTCCCAGACAAGAGCTGCGGAACAGCGAAGGAGCAATAATCGACTTGTAAGTGGGGATTTGAAGTGTAAATGTGGGATCTCTGATGGGGGGATGGGACAGGGTAGTCTAGGGGTTAGGGTGGTTAGTTCCCAGTTGAAAGGTTCTGGGCGTATCCAGCCTACTTGTAGGCATCCCTGAGCAAGATGGCCTGCTCATTGACAACATGTATCTTAAAACAAATCTGTCAGTTTGAATGAAAGCTGAATAGTTGTTTTTTTGCTCAATACCTTATGTATTACATGTTCAAAAGTGTCAAAACCTCTCATAATTCCACATTATGAGAGGCTGAGTAGGTTTCTCTGTTAAAAAAAATTTCTACAGATAAGTATGATGAATTCGATGGGAGAAAATTGATTTATTGATTTCTCACAGGTAAAAGATCAATCTGAATGTGCAAAGCGAACTAAACCAATCAAGGTAAGCAAAATTCTACATTTTAAAATTCAGCATGGTAAAATATAGTGAGCACTACAAGTTTTCAAGTTTTCATACTTAATACAGGAACTGGGTGTTTTTTCACATGAGCAGCTTTCAGCATAACAGCATAACATTACAATAACTGCATGTGTACAATGTAAGAAGATACTGATCAGTTTCAACATCATGAAGGATGTGACATTTCCACGTTATACTGAGCATACTGGGCATGTGTTGGAGTTCTAACGCTGGCACTTGGCATTTGGCATTCCTCTCAGAGTTGGCATGGTAACGTATAAACGTGACTCAAGATCCCTCGCATGGTGCTCATGATTGATGACAAAGATAACACATGACGGACACTGACACAATTGCTTTGCTGTTCAGTCAAGATGGCCGAGGACTTTGAAAGAACAAAAGATATGCTGGCTCCACCACGTTCGGACGGCCTTGGGCCAAGTGGGTGTGGGGGAGATCCCTCCGGGGGGCATGTCCAAATACCCAACATGCCGTCGCACGCCTCCAAATTATTGTTGCACCAGAAGCGGCAGAAATGTGAGCTGAGGAGACTCCTCAAGCACACTGACCCAGAGCTGAAGACCCTGGACGGGGTGATGGACGAGGAACTAGCCGAGTTTCTGAGTCTAGAGACAGCTGGAGAAAACGGATACGAGGGAGAGGTCATCTCCAGAAGGCGGATGTTTGAAAACAGTGCAATGAGCAACCACCAGGGTAAGCACACACCCGGAAAGCCCACAACAGAGGGACCAGCTGAAAGAGGAGAGGTCACAAGAACATCTGTCCCGTTTGAGCGGCCAAGGGCAAAGCTTCAAGGAGATGGCGCCAAGGTCACAATGGAGGTCGCCGAAGGACACAGAGGTCCTGAGCTCAACTCAGAGGGTGAGGAACAGATGGCTAGAGTAGATGTTCGGTCCACCAGGAGGATGTTTGAGAGGCAGTCGTTGGACACACGTCCAAAAAAGTTCAAAAGCAAATTGCAGGACACAGCTGCGGGACAGATGCAAGACCAGAAGATGAAGAATGACATATGTAGAAAAGAGAATAAGCACAAAATCCAAAGCAGTGCATGCATCAATGAATTCTCAGAAAATCCGAATCATGACGAAGCCACTTATGAGAACCAGTGCACAACCTTCAATACTTCGCAATGTTTGTCAACTTCTATAGAAGTCCATAGAAGTCTATTTCAAAACAACCCTTTCATAGCAACAAACATGGAGCGAGAACAATCCCATAAGGCCAACACTCAAAACAACACCTCATCCAACAGTGACCTAACCGAAGCCAGCAGAGCAACTGAGAGCTCACTCACTGCTAATGTAAAAAACAGAGCCCGTCTCTTTGATTCAATGCCGTTTGATAAGATCCAGCACCAAAACAAGGAGGAAATTGAAACAATAGTGGAGAGAATTAATGAAACACTAAATTCCCTCTATCATTTTAGTGTGATACATTCACATGGGTCTATCATTGAAGTGAATGAGACTATGCTAGCAAAAAAGGCAAAATATCTTCTCTCCCAAAGCGGACCAAAGGTAAACTCAGATGATGTAGCTGAAGGTGGTGCTCAGAACTTCATTCTGCAGCTGCTGCCACGGGCAAAGCTAAAGACTCAAGTGATTTATCTGAAGGAAGATAACCAAGGAAATGTGGAGTCTACCATTGTTGACTCCCCTGTCTACCAGCGTCAGTTCACCCCCAACCAAGATGTAGAGTTTAAAACGGCCAATGTGGTACAGCTCATAGAAGATATGCTTTCCCAGGACAACTCATTCAGTAAGGGAGTGATTATTCAAGAGGATGAGAATGGATATTCTGACATCACTGTTTATTCCCTCTATAATTACGTGGATGGAGATGTGAAAACGTACTGCCCTCCCCAAGGCCATTCTACGATGCAAAACAGAGTAGAACATACAGTGGACGAGGATTTAAAAAACAACATCCAAGATATTAAAAAGGGAGATGTTAAATCAACCATAAGCTGCCTCTTGGCATCAAATGAGGATCGAGTTGTCACAGAATCATTCAGACCTGATGTCCAGATGAAAGGAAATGTGAAACTATTCAGGGACTGCATTGAGAAGGGTGATTATGAGTATTTAAAAACTCTTAAGGCAGAGCCCACAGAGCAAGAACTATCAGGAGTCCACATGGCAACTGATGGTGAAATAGGTAAACATCAACCAGCTGCAGATGGTTTAGAGCAGCCTACAGTAGAAATAAATGCACAGCCAAACAAGCTGAAACAACTGACCCATGCTGATGTTGACCACTCAAACATGTGTAAAGACATAATTGATGAAGAAAGGACGTCTTTTGACAAATGTGACAATGTGACCTCCTCAGGTCAGGTGCCAATAATCCTGAATGAGTCTAACACTCAACAGCAACAGAAGATGTGTGACTTTAGGATGGCGCCACAAAGGTCAACTCTATGTGCCGATATACAGGGGGAGGACATGATCCTTAAAGCCGAGTTAGTTGAGGCTGTAGATGATGAAGATGCAATCTCCATCCTTCAAGCTGCAATCCATAGCCTTCGACAAGCTACGCTTGATGCTAAGGCTCTACACCTTGCAACACTAGAGAAGGAACAAGCATTAAGTCAAGAAAACTCAAAGCAACGGATAACTTCTAGTAAACAATCCGATCTTAAGACTGTAGAAATGCAACCAGAACTTGGTCAAAGGAATATGCAAGGTGAAAATATGTGCTGTGAAAGAGAACCACCTACATCAGAATCCAGCATTACCACAAAACATGAGTCAGAAGGACAACACAAGCATATGAGGTCTGCCGACCTGCAGTCCCAAGGAAAGCATTGTACTGATACTGGGGCTGACCGAATATCAGTCGATCCCCAGATAGATCGCGTGGAAGCTGTGACTATGTCAGTACAAAGTTCTGCAACAAAAAGCCAGGAGGAAGACAGTGAAATGGTTGGTAGTCTTCAAGCAGCCTTAGATTCCTTAGAACAGTCAAGTGTTAATGTAAGCAGAGGCGATTTCAGAGCAGCCATGATATACAAAACATCCAGCAAATCAAATAAAAAACAAACACAAAAGGTGGGTGAGGCCTCCTCTAATAAGACCATGGAAATACAGATTAGCTCTACAACAGAATCTAAACCAAAACCATGTGAATCATTTAGTCCTGTTGCAGTGGTCAATCTGGCCACCAAAGGTGTGGATGGAGTAAATGCTGAATTAGCCTTTCCAGATAAAACCGCCAAAGACCCAGAAAGCCACAGCACCTCAAAAAACAATAAGGGGCCTGTTGGTCCTAAACCACCCATTCTGCTTAAACCTGAGCATTTAAGGGCGAAAAATCCTCATGAGCAGCCAACTGGTCCAGCACATCTTAGGGATGATATAGATGACAGTACTCTGGTTGCTGAGATAAAAATGCATTGTAAGGAAGAGCAACGTCTTGGGGTATCAATGCCAAGCAGTGATGTGCCCAGGAAGGGTATGTCTGTGAAAGCCACTGATATAAATTCAAGTGGTGCTGAATCTGAAAAACCTCAAGTATCCAAGAAAGTGGTTGAAACTAGTATAGATCACAAATTACAAACAAAAAATCCAGTGGAGATAAATAACATGGAGGTAGATGAGGAGAAAATCGATTTCCATAAGTCACTGAAGAAATTCGACCAAGTGACTGTGGTTTCTGTGAAAACTGCCCCCGCCAAGCCAAAAAGATTGAGAGCAAACAAAAAGGACGTCACCATACCCAAACAAACATCTGTGAGAAATGTGGAGCCCGAGCAACAACATGCATGTCTGTCACGCAGTAAGTCCAATAACTGCGACCCCCTTTTTGACAACAGCATCGCCACCAGTGATCGGAAACAAAGAAGCCAAGTTGTGATGCGAGAACGGAAAGTGAAAATGGAGACAGAGGAGGAGAGGCGCCTGAGGCTGTCCGTTCATATGGATGAGATCGTCAGAGGGAACATCACCGCAGCCATGGAGATATTTGATCATTTGCGAAAACAAGAAGAACTGCGGGACATTCTCAATAGAGTTGAAGAGATCGAGCAGGACACCAGTGATGTGGACGTTGGGGCTCTCAGAGGGATATTTGAGGATGTGCCAGCCTGGGTTGTGGGAGCTAAGCACAAGAAGGAAAAGCCAGCAAACCTAGAACAGCCAGTTGAAAGGGCATTATCAAGTAAACATGATGCTGAAGGCATGTCATCAATGGCACATGTTTTTGGAGATCTCGAACGGGCAAGCGAGGAAATCATGAACCTAAAGGACCAGACCTTGGCTAGACTTCTTGACATTGAGGATGCCATAAAGAAAGCTCTGTATTCTGTTTCAACTTTGAAATCAGATTCAGACATTGCAGGTTTATCAGGCCTGTTCAAAGAGTCTTTGGGGAAAGCGCATGGTTCTACAACACCTGGCAACATAAGGAAAATTAGCATTGGATCAAGCAAAACGAAGACTCTTCAGCGACAAGAAAGCCCTATTACTACTGCTACAAGCAATGTGGGTGCTTCATATCACCAGAATCATGAAGCAGACATGGCCTATGGAAAACAGAGAACCAGTCCTCCATGCTCACCTGCCTTCATCTCTATTGAGTCTGCAGTGAGAAAGAACGATGATCCACAAACGCAAACAACCATGACCACGAAGTGTCCCGCCTGTCAACACAGTCCTAAGGCTGAAGAGAAATGGACCACCACAAGCCTAAAATGTGACTGTCCAGCTCACCAGGAAACAGGGGATTCTAGAAATGGAGTCAGGAAGCTATTAAGTGACTTGCACGACTGTCCATCCAGTAGCCCCTTTACACCAGGCCGCAAGGTCAGCATGATTGAGGTGCAGACCGACCCAAAGGGGAACAGTGTAGTGGGCACCAAGACTGTTACTGAGAACTTTGAGAGGAAAGATGAGATAGGCAACCTATTTTACTCGACCAAAACGTCCACGGTTGTGACTTCTGCAACAGATACCATGACATCCATGGGCCAAAGCAGTCCAGCAATCAATCAAGTCACCACGTATCCAGAGGTCCGGCTTCCCATTAACAGTAGACCCTGATTTTAAAGATGATGAATGTACAAAATCCATTCACAAATAATGTAGTCAGGTAATCCGATATCCAAAAGTCTTTATTCCTATTAAAAGTTGCATTGATCTTAAAGACTAGAAAAACATGTGATGTACATAGATGTTTGTGACTCATAAAAGATGAACACGTTATTTCTCGTGGTCATACAGTAGGTTGCATTGTATTTTCAATTCAGTATGTCGGTTTATTTATTGTTTCACAGGTTTATTTGTTTAATTTTTAGGATATTGTAACTTGTTTTTGTCATTGATGTTTTTTTAATTGTTGGGTTTACCCTTGATTATTGTTAGTTAAGTTATAGGTGATCTATTTTCGTATCATGCATGCTCTTTTTATCCCTTGACAGTTTCGACCATCTAGTCAAGAAAATTGTTCAGCTTGCTTGAAACCTGTTTATCCAATGGAGAAAATTGTGGCAGACAAACACATTTTTCACAAAACTTGTTTCTGCTGTAAGCATTGCAAGAAAACACTAAGGTGAGGTAATGGGCACAGTACTCAATACTTTAAACAAGCAAACCGTAAGATAGACAAATTCAACATTTTTACTTAGTAATTACTTTATAATAAGTTCAAGGCTATTATATTCAAGGCTTTAAAGGATAGAGAAGGCTAACAGCTCCAATCATATTGAGTCAACTTTTAATCCACTTTTAATGGGACTTTCTCATTGCAATTATTTACATTACATTTACATTTACATTATTTACAATTATATTGTACATATAATTGAGGCTTTACATTTAATTTAATGAAATGTAATAATGAATAATTCAAATTAATCTTTTTTTGGAATAAACTGAGACATCAGTTACCAAAGCTAAATCTGTGTTCTCAGTGCAGACAGTTCAGTTCCACTACTTAATAAAGATACTTAACTATAGGTTACTGACTCCCTGTGTCCTATTGTAGCATGCGAAGTTACACCCATCTGCATGGCAGCTACTACTGCATATTTCACTACCAGCAGCTGTTTAAGAGGAAAGGTAATTACGACGAGGGCTTTGGTCACACGCAGCACAAGGACCGATGGCTCCTGAAGACCACCGTCGATGACTCTGAGGTGTGACATGTGATTTTATCATCGTCGTCGTCATGGTGCAAGACAAGCACGAAGCAGCGTCATGGTAATTAGGATCTAAACTGTGGTGCGTCACTGCATCAAACAAAGTATACTTCATTGCATCTATTAATTTTTATAAAGGCTGACATGATGGTGACCATGAAAACAGTATGGGTTGATTCAGCTGTTAGAGACTCCACGTGAAGCTCAGTTAACACAATTAATGAAGTTTAGGTCGTCTGAACAACTCACTTGCAGAAACATCTAAATGATCGTTCTTCAGTCTGCACATGATTCTCGTTGTGATGGCTGTGATGTTTGTTGTAAGAAGTCATTTTTTTCTGTTCCTATTCCAAATGCTCCAGAGAGGAAGCAGTTTTGGCAATCTTAGCAAGATATATTTTTACAGTATGTCTTAATCTTGTAGATTTGAGTTAATTTATATAAAATCAATAATGTTTGTGACTAAAATGAACGAAACCATAGATTTATTTTCAGACAAATTGTTTTTCAGTGACGTAACTTCCTTTCACAGTTCAGGCTCAGTACTCCCATCTGGTCGGTTTCTTAAAAAAAAAAACAAAGAAAAGATGTAAAAATTGTAATAATGCCATTTTTAAATTTTGTATTTCTGTTTAAATAAAGGGTTATATTTTTACCAACTCACTACTATCACTTTTTCATGATTTTGTATTCCTTGCTTGAGGCCTACAGGTAGACTGTGGACTGACCTTTGTTCAGTGTGGTCCTGAAGTTCCATATTGTGGGTCTCGGGCAGCAGAAAGCAGAGGATCCCCGCTATTAAGGGAATGGAGCCATACAACACCATAGGGATGGCAGAGTCGTAGACGTCCAGTAGCCTGATGAGAGGGGCCACAACGCCCGCCAAACGAGAACAATGGCTGTTCAGAGACACCCCACTGTGCCTGCCAGGGACAATAGACACCATGAAAAAGAAAGTGAATGTAAAAGATTAGGGACGTTTATTTTGTAGCACTAATACATTATACTGAGGGTGACATTTTAAAGTACAAGTAAGCACTCCCACAAGCCCACAAGGACCCACCAGTTCTCAACTGGTGGGTCCTAACCTATTTTTTATTGCCTGAATAAGTGACTAAATAATTTAATAGTACAGCTACTGAAGTGTTATGTTATGTTAAATACATTTGAGAAGTTGAAAATGTTCCTTGATTTGGGTCGCGGCATGTCATTAAGGGGTGATAGTGGGACCCGAAGCCAGACCAGTTGAGAACCACTGCACTACACAATCAACAGAAATCCACAATACGCTTTGTTGTACAACCAGGAAGTTGCTCTACAATAGCCACACTCCCATTCACTCTATATCCACTGCTAGCTGCACTACACTTTTGGCTTTTGGATGTATCTTTGTGGTGGCTTACCTTACAATAGTGGGGTATACTTCAGTAGTGTAAATATAGAGGATGGAAAAGGAAGTATTAGCTCCAAACTTCCCAAGTGAAACGATGACTGTCCGAGCCACAGGAAGGTCTGGGGGAACAAAAAGAATCATGATGCATGCCATATCACTGTGCATTCAGCTGATGTTAGCATGCAGACGGTTTGGCTAATGGCTACCATTTGGAATCCCGAGCATCACAAGGCAAGCAGTGCCAGTGAAGAACAACGTCGCGGCTTGATATTTTTTCCTCCCAAAGTACTCAATGACTGCAATGCTGACCACGCATGCAAGACAGTCTACAAGGCTAAATATTAACTGAGTGAGGTAGATATCCAGGCCAAAACTTCCAACATTGAGGCTTATTCCATAGAACACCATAGCCGATGCAAACCTAGGAACAGAAGTGAGGTCACAGGGCTAAAATTAAAATCGACAAAAATAATGATCACATGCATGTACATTTAACTGCAACACAAAGGTTCACTGTCATGATATTCAATATTGTTTGAAGGACTTTTCTTACACGTATGTGTCTGAAACTTGTTCTGGTGACTTGTTCTGGTGACTTTTCATACAGTAAAAAAGTATTGCTGCCAATACTTTCTTACTGTATTGGCAGCAATGAAATCCTTCACCTTCTTATGACAAATGTACTCTTTGTAAGTCGTTTTGGATAAAAGCGTCTGCTAAATGCCCTAAATGTAAATGTAAATGTGAGATGGTGCAGAATGCGGCGGTGTCGGTTACATGTTGCAGTACATAACGTGGGGTGGTTTGGTAGAATCCATGTGTTACATTGAACGTTCCCTCTCGCCGCTCCTCTTCCCAGGTGCGAGGATCGCCG